>JAYKAV010001632.1:1158933-1183924 GCA_035582835.1 Phoebastria nigripes
TGGGGAGATTCTTGCACCTCAGAACTTCTCTTTTGCCTTGTAAGGCATTCGACAGACAATCCTTTCTTTGCTTCAAGCTACATAATTTTATTTTCCCTTATCTGCCAGCTTACTTGTTTTGTACCTCTAATATTCTTAAGCTTACTGTTAAACTTTTTTTTCCTGCCTTCTGCCATTATTGACTTCTAAAGCAAGTGATGTTGTATTTTGTTCAACAATATTGTATGGATCTTCAGTGTCTTCTGATTAGTGTTATGGTTCAAGTTTCTGCTCCTACTTCTTGTCCAAATTAGGAGTTCTTTCAAAATGGAAAGTGCTTCATCTGTCACTTTCTGGCCTCTAGAGAGGCAGTGGCTGTGGTAATTTAATTTTACCAGAATATTCTTTTCTTTAATTCCAATTGAATTTTTAACCTACCTAACCATTTCAACTTGTTACTAACTTTCTGTGATTAAACACGTTTGTCATCTCACTATGCGTAGATGCATCTAATTTTCCAGTGATCTGTATGCTTAAGCTGTTAAACTTATTATTAGTGCCTAACCTTCATATCTGTGTCAGTTTTTCCCCTTTCTCATTGCTGGCTAGAGAAAAGTGTTACTGRTAGCTGTTTTCCGCTAAAACTGATTAAACTACTTAATTCAAAAATGCAGACCATATTAAGAGTTGAGAAACTGTTTTCTAATTCTTACAGCTCTGTATTTCTGTTCATGCTAACAAAATAACTAATATATGAAATTGGAGTTAATTACAAGGTATAGCTTTCATCATCTCAGTCTTTGAGTTAGGACAGAACTGCTTTTTAGACCACAACAGTTGTGACTGAATGAGTGATGTTTTTGAGATAAAGTTGGTGGTCTTGAACCAAGAGGAGTTCACAGTTGCACAGACCAAAGAACTTGGTGTGCTGCCTTGTTTTCAACTGCTAGGATGCCTTTTAATTTTTAAAAGACTGTATAACAGTGTTCTGCATAAAATTCTGCCTTTTTTGTCCTTCTAGCCTGCATTGAGCAAGGCTACTGTTGTAAGGTGAGGGGAGGAATAGAGCTGGGGAAAGGCTGATAGATAGCAGGCTTGTCATATGCCCCTAGCTGTGTCACAAGCGATGTGGCCTTATCACTTTCTGAATCCATAGTGCAGGATCCTGAGTGCAGGAGCTGGGAGCAGCATGCAAGCATGACTGGGGTCTATTGTATAACAGAAGCASCAGCATCTGTTGGCCTTGTGTAGGTTTTGTGTTTGTGTCCCACCCCTGTCCCAGTCTATAAATATTTATATGTTTGGTTAGTACARCTTATCTTGAACTCAAAACTGTTGGTCTTGAAGCCAATGTATTAAAAAAAAAAAAAAGGAGATATTTTGTAAACCTTGGTTATAGGTATTTGTAGATGTGGCTCACTAAACTCACTCTAGTGAATGCTTTTAATAATTCTGTTAATTAGGGCAGGATCTCCATTGTTTTCAGTTCCAACTGCATGTTTGGAAAAAGTTCTATTCTAGCTTTGCTGTTTGGGTGACTTGTAAAGCGTTTTTATGGTTACAGGCTTTGTTACTTTAAGTTAGCAGTGATTTTTTTTAAAAAAAAAAAAAAAAAAAAAAAAAAAAAAAAGACAAAGAAAACCCGAACAAAACAAAAAACCCAAACCAAAACCTGGGACTTGATTGTTTCAAATCCTTTCCTAGAATCCTGACAAAACTTCTGGAGGTTTCTGATGACCCGCAAGTGCTGGCTGTAGCTGCTCATGATGTGGGAGAATATGTACGACACTATCCCCGTGGGAAACGGTAAGAAAAATGCCAATATGTTGTTACTCAAGAGACTAGCTAGAGTATATACTTTGCCTGTGGCTTTTTTGCTTATTTATATTAAAATATGCTACATAGGGATCGCAGGTTATGCATAAGTTTAATTCACTGCGAAGGTGGGAAAACACGAACCAGATCAGATGAGAAAATACAAACTAGATCTTTGCCTTAATATATTTCAATGTCTCTTAACAGTGAAGGGAACCTATGTCTAAAGAAGTCTTGAGTAACTTGTTTAGACTAAAGCAGAAGACATGCACCAGAAGAAATTAGAAGAGCTACCAAGAGTTTAATCAACATATCGTTTAGACCCTCTATTATGACTATTGGACTATAATTATTGGACTTACAGTAGGAATGGACTATTTCAACAATGATTAAGTCTATTTTGTGACTTCAGACTGAGACAGGATTTTTCTCACAAACAATTGCTATTGTAATTTCAGTGATGTTAGCACAGATTCAGTTATCACACTTCTRTTTTAGTATGTTTTCTTTTAGCTACGCAAATACATGTTTCGGTGAAAGTGTTAATGTTTATTGTAAACCTGAATTCCTGTCAAAATATACAGACAGACATTGCTATATTTTCTTGCTTTGTTTTGTTTTAAAAACCTGTGAGCAAAGATGTTTGCTGAATAATTGCATCTCTAAGGTAAAGAGACCACTGAAGCAGAAAGGGGTCTTTGGTTTTTGCAGGAAGCATGCTCATCAGTCACACAAAGGGACATGTGACTTAATTTTTGTAGCAAAGAAGTGGTCTGTTTCTTGTTTCTGCATAGGGTTTAATGGGGAAGATGAGAATGGTCTTCTAGGCTTGTTGGGAATTTCACGAACGCTTCTTGTGCAGACTGCTATCTTGACAGTAATAGAATCACAAACAACAGACTGAAACTTCATACCGTATATATGCTAGAAAGATTTGTTCACTCTAGAAAGACTCACAGCCCTTGTAGTCTTGTAAGCAACTTGAACTGAAGATTTTTTTTAGATTATTGGGACAAATTAACTGTTTTCTAGGTCTGTTAAGAAAGGTCGGAGGTGTTCAGTGTGTACCACTTTTACTGAGCAGTCCTGTGTATTTGCTGATTAGCTCCTGTGTCTTCCAGAAGGGATTTATGACAACTGGTATTTGGAGGGGAGGCAAGATATCCTCCAGTAACGTAGAAACTCATACTGCTGCCTGCAAGTGGCAAAGCTGAAGGACTAATACTGGTTGCTCCTGCTTTGAGCTGCCCTTTGTCTGAAACCATTTTATTAGGCATTTGCCGTAATCTTTAAACAGCTTGCACATCTATCCAAATGTGGCATAATGCTTGGGCTAGTATGGCCATGCAGTTGCTGGAACAAAGCTATGAAGTTAGATGAGTGCATAAACAGGACCTGTATCTCTCTGTCTGTAGTTGGGAAAATGTACTGCTGGTGGGACCACAGSTCCGCTCAGCTCCTAGGCTGTTAAACCTATTCAGAAGTGCGTCAACCTTCAAAAGGAGTGCTCATCAGCACATAAGAAGTGTCCTAGATACTATTCTAACYCCCATTCTTATAACGAATTCTAATACTTTAGCTGCTCTCTGCTTACGGACTTGGCTTATTTAGCTTTCTGTTCTGATGGACAAACTAAAATGCCTCAATCTTTCTTTTAAAGAATTTCCTTTGTAATCCAGTGTATTCTTACTAAGTATGACTTCAGCAATTTTAGGACCAAAAGCTTAAAATACCTAAGGACTGTGTGTCAGTTCCCATATAATAGTCTGTTTCTTACCATGATTTTTTTTGATACATAGTCGTTCGCTGCTCCCACGCGTGGTTGGCATTTCACACTCTCCTTGCATGACTCACTTTGAGAATGGATGCTATTCGTTGGTTTAGAAGAATAAGAGAATTCAAATGTCTTAAATACTTTTGTTTCCTTTAAGTGTTTATCCTCAACTCTTAACTGGATGGTCCTTCAGCCTTCGAAGGTTACAGAGGCAAATTAGAAGCTAAAACTTTTTGAGTTTACCTGCTGCGCACAGYGGAGACCTAGAGTTACAGTTCTGGCTAACCTTTCCATTTGTCTGACAAAAKAAAATGTTTGTTAAACTAAATACTACGTTTTTGTTTGGCTGTTCTCTAATGTTGTCAGCTTAAATAATTTTAACTTGCCTTTAAAATTGCACATTGTGGACCAGCTTCTCAAAGCAATAGCACCCTGGGCTTCTAATGAGGCTCACCAACATGCATTTTCTAACAATGTAACAGCAGAAATAAAGTACGGCATTGGTGTTTCCTGTCACTGAAAATAAATGCAGGCTAAACATCAGCCTCCAGTACAACTTCCATGTGGCCCAAGGGTTACTGCTGTGTAAGATCACCACTTTCAATCACCTGAATGCCGTGAACATGGGTTTTATGTTTTGCAYGTACAAGGGATTGACACCTAGACCCATTCCTTTCTTTAGCTCATGATTCAGAAACAGCTTAATTCCATTCCCTTTTTCACCTTGGTCTGCTTTTAGATATGTAGTGTGGATTTTATATTAAGATTTTCTGCTATAATGGTCTAAACTGTTCTCATTTGCCTTCATCTTCTGTCTTCTCTTTCTCYCTTTAAATGGGTCATGTTAAAATCTGTGTCTTCAGCATCCAGAAACTTGTTTGAATTGCCACTGTTTTGGCTTAGTGCACTGTTGTTATGGGGAGCAGTCCTTGCAGAAGATATGCACGTACCATAACTGGCCCACTGGGCTCTATTACTGCTGTAAAGTAAGCAGAAGTTGAGGAGAGGGAAAACAGAACTAAAAGTAGTGTTTTGAGCTGGTTTGGAACTTGAAGGAACAGGATTCACTGTGAACCTTCCTCACAGTCGCTTACCTTTTGGTCTAAAATGCATGGCTGGGAAGCGATTTGTACCAGTAGGCAGTGTTATGCAAGAACGGTAACGCTGTTCTTTGACTCTTCATATTCTCAGCCATAATTTCAGTGATGTACTGTCATCTGAAATACTCTGTTTCCATTTATGGTAGGATTTTAACTTCTCATTTTTTCTTGTGTGCTTCTAGCATAAGGAAGCTTTTGAGTTTAATGCCTTTTTTACTTCCTTTCAATACCTGAAAATTCAGTGTTTAAGTCATGTAATTTCCTGTAACGAGGAAAAAATTCTTGTTTGTGTTTCATAATCTTGTCTTTGTGTGCTGTGGTTTTATATTTAACTCACGATTAAAAACGTGAGGCAGCCTAAGGCAGGCATAAAGGTTTTTTTGAATCTGTTACATTACTAATAACTTCTTGAATTCTTGGCGAGGATTTTCCAGCTTAAAACAATTGCACTTTTCTGAATGCATTCCTGTTGTATGAAACATCCTTACATGTTTTAATACTGTTGGGAAATTATATTCTCTGTGGTCTCCAGGGTGGTTTTGACTGAGTTATAAGATGAAATGGGAAATTCTCTTTTCCATCTCCACGCTAGGTCTTATACTATTCTGCAGTTTACAAAAACATGTGTTGTGCAGCAGTAATGCATTAATTTGGCCATGAAAAGAACAGTARTAATAAAAGCAGACAGCTGATGCAAGCTTAGAATGGCAGAATAGCATCAGGTTAAGAGTAATGCAAACAATAGCCTCTTCACAGGGTATTACGTTTAACTACTCGGTGATCTGTGAGAGAACCGATGTAAAAAAAACCATATGCAAGTCAGTGAGTAATCAGTTTATATCTTCCTTGCAAATTCCCTCCAAACTTTCTTTGTTATGACAGACCAAAATGCTGCATGTAGAGTCATCTGGATGGTGATACTTTTTCAGATTTTTAAGTGTGTTGCCTTCCAGTTTTTTTAAGAAATGATATATTCATGATGTGATACAAGGTTTCATCAGTATTTTGTGTGGGATTTGGTACAGCTATTAAAAAGCTATGGCTGACTACTATGGTGAAGTTTGAAAGATGCAGCTCAAACATACCATTTTTCTGGAAATGGTAACTTAGCAGCCAGTTCAGCATCTTGTGCAAGAATAGCTGTGGTTCTAGTACAGTTTGAATGGCAAAAAGCACTATGAGGAGTACCAAGTGGCTGATTTAATAGGCGTTGGTGTGATTACAAGCATTTTTTCTGGATTAGGCAGTGCTGGACTGAGTTGGGGCTTTATTCTTGCAAAAAAAGGAGTGACCTGGTTATCATYAATTTATGGAGGGGAGGGCACTACCTCCTCCTAAATAATAATCAATAGTGCTGTACCCTGCCAACCCTCTCAAGACAGTATTGAGTTCTTTAGCAAGCTGGGTAAAGTAAATAACCCTATCTGAAAAGGGCTCCTTCCTTGATTGTTGTTTATTTCAAAATTTATGGAAGTAGGTAGTGGGTAGCAAACAGAGGAGTCCAGTACAAACACTTTCTGATATGCCGTCTTCTGCAAAAAAAAAAAAAAAAAAAAAAAAATTCAGTAGGTAGTATGAGATCTGCATTTGTAACATGTCAAATAAGATGTATGTGTTAGGGAATAAATACGTTTAATAAAATAAATATTATGTGACTTAAACTTAACCTCTTAATGCCTTGAACATGAAGTGTTTGGATAGGATAGCTACGCAGAAGCTGAAGTAATGTCAAAAAAACTGCTCCCTTCCTCTCTTTCAGAGTGATTGAACAACTTGGTGGTAAACAGCTGGTAATGAACCACATGCATCATGAAGACCAACAAGTTCGTTATAATGCACTACTGGCTGTGCAGAAGCTGATGGTTCACAACTGGTATGTGAAGATTATTTAACATACTACTAACAGTAAGAAATATTGGGCTGTGGAGAGAGAATTCAAGACAGTAGATTTCTTTAAGGGGGGGAATAACATTTTGATGTGGTAAGACTGCAGTTCTTAAATGATAGAGCAATATGATACTGATGTGTAAGATCTTAGCTAGTTTTTCTGTATATTTTTGTTGCAGTTGACTAGCTTGACCTTGCATGATTGCATGTCACATGAGTAATTCACTTGAACAATAGATTTTAACTTATTTGAACTGCTTAATATTTAATACAAGCTGTAATTTAGGCTTGCAAAACTACAGTCTTCAAAATGTTAAGGATGTGTGTAGGTATTTTAGCAAGGTTACTTAATCTCAGCTGAAGGAATCAGCAGCTTGATGTAGTTGTAAGCATTGATGTTTCAAGTACTTAATTGGCAGTTGCTTTGCAAAGTGCATGCCTTACCATTCTTTTGCATTGTTGTTCTTTGCTCTGGTCCKTTCCCCTACTCTACACTGTTATTTTTCTGTTGCCATTTTAAGGGRTGCAAGTACCATCTGTCTTGAGCTCCTGGAGCAGCAGAAGCTTATGGGCTGGTTGGTTAGATGAAGTTGAAAATCRCTTACTGGTATCTCATCAATTGCTGAGAATAGCATTTGAAGTGACGTTTTTCTTTCATTGTTTGTTGACTAGTTCTCTGACTAGTTCTGTAATAAAGCTCCAAAAACCCTGAAGTCCTGGCATGTTCTGCCACAGAACTTGCTGGTGGGTGACGCTGCCTTTCCAACAGAGTACAGGACCTTTATAGTGAAGCATTGAAGGGCTGAAGTTCTGAAAAACTTCAGTGTTCATGTAACAACTTTGTATAACTTGCCAAACTAATTAGGTATGCTAAGCATAAAGCACAGAGAGTTAAAAATACTAATTAGGAATTCTTAATCTGATTATTAATAATGATTTCACCAAAGCTCACTTTTCCAATTTGGCATTGCCCTAGAGAAAGATAAAATGCAACAGTACCTCTGAGTACATTGGAACATAGATGTTGAGATACAAACAACTAATGTAATTTTGAATTTAAACAACCTTTCATTTCTGAAAAGCTTGGTGCTTGGAAGTACCTATAACTTCCGTCAGTTTTTTCGCCTCTGACACAACGTGATCTTTTTAAATGGCTGAGTAGTGATGATGCTAACAGTGTGAAAGTGGTAGGGGAACAAGGTTTATCAAGCACATTCTGACAGGTTAAGTCACCTACTTGCTGTAGAAGACAGGCTAGCAAGGCTGACAAAAAGCTCCTGTGCCCTCTCCCTGCAGTGTATCTTCTGTAAAACAAAGCTAGTTTTCCCCCTTTTGTTCTGAAGAGTATGGGTTGTAACTCTCGTGCATGTTTTAATATTCATTTTATCTTGCTTCCTCCATCTCTCATACTGTGGGAACCTTCTATAGCAGAGAAACACACATCTAAATAACCTACTATGACAAATCCAGGGTTAACATTCTCCACCTGTAAGGAGTACTTCGGTAAATAACATTGCRTTTTTGAGTGTGCAGAGATGGACACTAAATGTGTGGTCATGTGCAACCTAATTTTGGGGCAGTATTGTATATTGCACTCCACCCTGCTTCTCAGTTTGGAGATGTGCTTCTTTTCTCACTATGCTGTTCTGATATATTTGAAGCATTRTGAGTATTATAAACCAGCTATAGATAAATATAGATTACAGTGTGGAAGGCTTAGTTACTGAATTGACCTTCTGCAGGRGGGACAGACTTATTTCATGTGTGTTCTGATGTCTTGAAAATCTGGTAATAAAAATACAAAACTCTGGTCTTTCTCCAGTACAAACCTCACTGGTAGTAAAAGTTTTCCTGGGTGCCTAACCCGGCTTTTTCTCATTTTCAGCTTAAGCATACTAATTTTAAAAATATCACATCTGGTCTTCTAGATTTGTCTAGTTTTTTTAATGGCATGAACACTTCTGTRCCTGCTTTTCACAGTTTGTGAACCTTTAGAATTGAGACTGAGAGAGAGGTTGCAATTACATCTAGTTTCAGATCTTCAGAGGTGTCRATAAAAAGGATCTGTTTAAGTTAGTGCCGTTTTCAGATTCGTATTGTCATCTCTGTAGGGAATATGTTCTTGTTTAATTCTTAYTGGAACAAGCCTCTGGGACACATTGTCCTTGGCTCATATTTGCCAAAGTAGTGTTCCCCCTGGAATGGACATCAGATGGCTTGAGCTAAGGAAATGACACATTGTTTGTATGTGGGAAGCTAGATCTGTCTTTGTATAGATCTGGCTTTTGATGTGTGTCAGGAGCTCTTCTGTTTCATAGCTTGTGTGGGGAGAAGAGAGAGCAGAGTCCCCTGACGGCTGCACAGTGCAGTTCAAGTGCCTACTTACTTAGATTTGCTTTGTCATAAGATGGATTACTCAGCAACTTCAAGGTTTTGCTTACCTTGCTCTTCAGAGCTGGGGAAACAATAATCGTTTTTCCCCTTGCTTCCATCTGTTTTGGAATTCCAGTTATTTCACCCAAGACAATTGGTTTTCTCCTTGAATTCAGTTGGCATGGAACAACTCTGCATTATTATCTGTGACACATGCATGACAGAGGTAGTCAGGCTCTTCCTAGATCTGGAGGCTAACYGAGAGAAGGATGAGAAAATAAGGGTTTGCTCTGCCAGGTTGAGGCTTGGTGCAAGCGCTGTGCCTGAAGCAGTAGAGTAAGGAAAACTTCTGGTACCTGAACCGAGGGAGTGTCATGGGGCAGCTGGAGTGGCATTCTGCTTAAAATGCAGCTGTATCATTAGACTGCTAATAACTCAACTTGGAGACAATTAACTCCTAAGTAATTTGAATAGTTCATTACAGGCTGCTCAACTGGCTTTTCCTTAGGGGTTTTTAAGTCAGGGATAAATGGGGGGAAATCAGACTGTCAGGCATTCTGTTTAATGGTGAAACTAGGCTGGCAAAAGCAGTAACTGCTATCAGCTTTTCAGATGAGGTAAGTTCAGGTGAAATATTCCAGTTACATTTGCATGTTAAATGATCGTGCACTTAATGAAGCAGGGAGCAAAGGTATCTTTTTAGCATCACTTGATGTCTTTAAATGGTAATTTATCCTGTGTTTTAATCTCACTTGAACTAACCGTGTTAGTTGCGGGCACCCCGTGCTGATGGTAAAAACCTGTTATTGTCAGATGGGGGAGTTTGTCATGGCAGTGATGGTGCAGATTTTTTTGTGTGTCCTGTTTAATTCGTGCTTTAACTATGTATGAGAAACATCATCTCCTTATTCCTTGTCTTTGCTGGTGTTCAGAGGCAATACCCAACTTGACCATTTTAGTATTAGGAGCTGTTTTGGGGAACCTAATGCTGGTTGGAGCAATGTTTTTAATGATGCAGACTTTAAAAGAATCAAATCATTAAGTTCTAAACTGACAGAACTTACATATATCACTTTAAAGAAACCCAGTATGTTAATCTCCACAGATGAAGCACGTRCCTTTCACGTGCTTCACGGCACAACATTTTACTGAACTTCAGGGATGGGATGTCGTGACTCAAAGCACATACAGTTAGAAGCCCGAGTTCCTTCTATGAACAACTGAGAGAAGCAGGTTGTTTTTCAGGGCAGTGCAGAGCATCTTCAGTGCCTGAATTTGAGCAGTGGGAATAATCTTCTGTCTTTAAGATTAGTGAACCTATAGTCTCCTGGCTTCATTCTAAAGGGGTTAATTCCAACCTTCTATTACTTCACTCAGATAAGAACTAGATGAAGTGCTAGGTGAATTCTAGATGTTCTGCATTTAATGTGTAATTTATTTATGACCTTACTGGTCATCTAGAGCATAGCGCATTAGTTTCCACCAMTTGCTTTTCTTGTCTTGTGTTCTAGCTGGGTTAGGCCCAGGGAAGTTTGCTCATGACTCATATAGTAAGTGCAGCATATTACTTTTTTCTTGCTCTGTCAGCAGCAGTGCTGTTGGGAGTTGGGGGACCAGAGGTCAGAAATAAGAGAGAATTGTTACAACATCCAGTCTAGCTGAGATGTGTAGAGGTGGATCACRTCTGCTCTTTGTTCATGCAAATGTAAAGTAAAATGCCGTGGTTTAACCTCTATAGTATGAGTGTGTTGGAGGATGCTAAAGAGTGGGAATTAGGATGCATCATTGATGCACCATCAAGTATGGTATTGGAAGTAAAATTAATAAATGGCATACTGAATGAAGCAACAAATTCAGATAAGCTTTGAATGCGCAACAGATTCATATATGATWTGCAGAGTGCACATCCCAGACAAAATTACTTGCTTTCCATCTTTTAAAATGAATAGTTATGCAGAGAGACATTAAAAAATCTGAAACTGCCTAGGATTTGCAGCATGCTATATTTGGAAGCTGTTGCTCTATGAAGTTAGCATGGAATATTCAGCATTTCTCACTATTCTTCTTTGGTATAAACTTTGTTCTCCCAAGCCCGTGTATCTCCTAAGATAGCTTCTGTACCTTGCTTGCTTTTGGTAGTGAGAAGTGCAAGGTGTAGTGATAGTTAACTGGCAGCCATGAAGTTTGTCCCTCCCCCCTTTTTTCCCCCCATCCCAACACTCAGATGTGTAATGCTTAATTGAGTAGGCTTAAATCTAGGAAACAATGCCTACATGGTAATGCAATCCACTGTTTTATTTATCCTGTTTCTTAGCCTTCATCATCAATACAATTCCTTGTTAGTAGTTAACAGAAGTTAACTAACTGAAAAGTTTGAGAAGATAGATTGTGTCCCTGATAAAAATTAACTTTTTTTTTTTTAAGAGGACAGTTCCTAGCTAGAATGAGACAAAAATTAGGCAAAAAAAATTAGGCAAAATTAGGCAAAAATCCARTTAGTTATAGGTACACTTGATATCTAGTGTGAGTGCTCCATCTTTTTATTTGAACATAAATATGTATTCTTGTAAAGCTTCATTCCATACAGGTAGGGACTGTGGTTTGTATTGTGCATATGCTCTCTGGGATTTCACACTGTGATTGTGTTTTCTGTCATGAGATCTGCACTGTTTGTAAAACAGACTTTAATATTTCTAGAGCTTCTGTTATAGTGGAACAAATATTTTGCAAATATTGAACATCCTGCTCAGTTTGCATTTTCTTTTTTCAAAGAAATTGTTCATTTTCACGTGCTATGCTGAAAAAGCATGTCACCAGAGAAGTAACTTTTTGATAGTTTTACTTCTGTTTAGTCTTACTTTAAAGATTTGATTTCCTGATAGGAAAATTCAGTTAAACATGTGTCAGTCATTCTGAAATATTCTGTACAAACTTAAAGCTCTTAAGTGTTGAAAGCATTTTGCTTACTGTTCACTGTGGCAACTAAATCTTCTGATTAAATATAAAACCACTTTGAAACCAAGTTGCATGGTCTAGTCAAGTTGGTTCTTTTTAATTCACAGAATGGCCCTGTGTGTTAGCCGATAGCGCATCTTATAAGTGAAAAATGACTTATACCTTGTCTCCCTAATAGAAAGGCATATATTGAATTGAATTTAGTAAGTTTTTCTTTTAAAAGCTARTAAGATGTTTGAGTAATAGCCTTGTAATAGGAGCTCATTGATCTGCTGTTTCTTTATACCTTGTATGTAAAGTTGTGAACTGGAAGTCTAGAATTACTCTTCCAAAAAGTGGACAAAGCCTCTCTGAAGGGAAACTGCTGAGTGAAAAGGAGGTTCTTGCAGTGTCTCAGTCTGAAGACACACATTAATTTTGCATTTCACATCATAAGGAGRGTTATAAACCATTCTATGAATAACGTTTTCAGTAATCAGGAGATAATCTGTAGATTGTCTATTAATATTGTTGCATCAGCTGAAGACAGGCTCCATTTGAAAAAAAAAAAAAAAACTTTCATGCAATATTTATAATCCCTGTGCTCAACCATTCAGGCTGTTTAGTTTTAGTGTGCACATCAGAATGTTGAACATCTCTTTACTGTGAAT
Source organism: Phoebastria nigripes (assembly GCA_035582835.1). Classification (NCBI taxonomy): domain Eukaryota; kingdom Metazoa; phylum Chordata; class Aves; order Procellariiformes; family Diomedeidae; genus Phoebastria; species Phoebastria nigripes. Next base: position 1,171,467 of record JAYKAV010001632.1, read on the forward strand.
AATTAAGGTGAAAAAATGTCCTAGGTGCTGTTCATCTTAACAGTTTGCTTTTGTTCTACCTGTTTGCATTAAGTGGAATCTGTTACACTAAATATTGAGGATTGCAGAGATTTTTGCAATATCTCCTCTCTCTTGAGATCCAAGGCCACATGTATAAGTCAAGGAGATACATGGTGAAAATCACCATGGTTCCACTGAAAATAAGATAATTTATAAAAACTTCAATTTGGTGATGTGGTGGAGGCCCAAACTGTTTCATCAAAGTAGCTTTGATTCTGTGGCGTACATTTGTTTCTTCTTTGTTTTTGTTGTTTGTTTGTGCTGGCTTACCTTCAGCACTACTTATGGTCTGCATTGGTATAATAGACAAATATTTTATAATCTTTAACACCTCTTTTTTTTTTTTYCCTTCCTTGAAATACTTCGTATTGCATTAATCCACTGAGTCAAGGAAGAAAACTGTATTCAGCAAACAAGTGACAGAAGAGAACTGCAGTTTTCCTGTGGGGTAGCACTCCAGCTTGGGCAGTCTTCCCAGCCCAGCTCTCTAGGAAGATGTCTCTTTGTTTTTTTTAGTTTACTACTTTCATAGCTGTACTATTTCTACTTACTTATGTGAAGAGCAGTGTGTGTAATGTATAGATTATATATTGTATATTTAAAAAATATATATCTAGTATATATTTTATATATAAAATAATATATAAAACTATGCAGTGGTATAATTTCTGATCCAGCAGTGTGACATGTTAATATTATACTTCAGGAACCAAATATTAACATAGCTYCAGGTTTGATTTGAGACTGGTTTCTTTATTTTCTTTACTGACTTCCGTGGCTGTGGCTCCGTGGCAAGGCAAATGCATCTGTGGTGGCCCCTCTCCAGCTCCACCTGCCTTTCTCCCGGCCACCACTAGTGTTGATGTGACACCGCAGTAACCAGGTTCAAGGGAGCTTATTAGCAGAAAACAGTTCACTTGAGAGTTAAATGAACAAAAAGTACTGTCTCACCAGAATGTCTGGATGAGTGCCCCGTGAGAAAGGCAGGCATACACGGCTGGAATGGGTTCAAGGGTGACCGTGCCAGCTTTGTCCCCCACTGGATTAGATGGGGACTTGAGAGATGGTTGCAACCTTGTCCTGGTGTWGCTGCTTCATGTCTACCGCTCAGAAGGTTCCAGGTATTGTCACATCTGTGGAGTTGTTTTTGCAGCAGTGTAACACTCACAAGACCAATGCTTTCAAGGGACAGTTTAGCCTGCTTAGAGCTAGGAATACATCAATTGTGTAACTCGAATACCTATTTGTGAAGCCACAATAAATGACTAAAACTGGTCTGTCTCTCAACAAATCCAGGTTATTAGACTCATAGTAGAAATGCAATGTAAAGATGGCAAATATGTTCTATCTGTTTTAACTATTCCATCTGCTGCCTGTCCTTTGAACTTGTTTGTTTAACTATTTGTTGTATCTTTATGATTTGTCTATAACAGTGTATGTTGGCAATGTCTTTTGAGTTGCTTGAGTCATGTGGCAGACTTTTTATTGTAGCTTTATTACACTTCTGTACTCTTCCATAAGGGGAAGAATTTCTTTAGAACTAGCTTTTCATTTTCACTTTCAAAAACATGGGACTCTAGGTTTATGTTTAGATAGAGAAAAATAAAATCAATATTTTTATATTGTTTGTTGTCAAAGGAAAGCATTGTGCCTCTTAAGAACCTCAGTCTGCTAAAACAAGCTAGAAATTACAGATGTTCAAGACTGTCAAATATTTTTTGGATAATATAGTTCTTTAAGTTGGATTTAAGCAAGATTTAAGATAAATCTTGTTAGAAAAGAGAAAACAGGAAAATTTCACCCTTCCTTTCTTCTATGCTTCATCTACTTTTCTTCCCTTGCCTGCCAAAAAGAAGAATTTTCAGTTTTCCTTAAAGGACAGGTAAATCTAACTGCACAGGAATTTGGAGCATAACACTAATAGTAGTAGTTCTTAAGCTGCAAGGCTTGTTCCTTTTAGCACATGACCTCTAGAAATCTGTTGTATGTACCTTAAAACTTTCCTGTCTATCATAGATTGTTTGTTGTTGACAATGGTCCTTTGCTTAATCTGAAAATTAGTATAAAATTTTCAGGTAGGATCTTGTGGCAGTTTGCAATTATCTCCATATTCCATACTTGCTGAATTTTGTGGCTTACATGTTGGATCAGTTCCTTGTGTCTTTTCCTAAATGAGCTTTAAGCATTTGTTGCAATTACCATAACACTTAAGTATATCTCAGCTTGAGGGTGTCAGTGTCGCTCATATGCCAGCAAACCGAATTAAATTAACCTGAATGAAGCAACAAATTGGAATAAGGATTTGAGATGCAACAAATTCATGTATTCACCTCTAAGTTTCCTTTTCTTCTTGGAAAAAGTACTTTGGATACCTCAGAAAACGTGTGTTTAAAGATTAGACCTGTAAAAGAGGAAATTGCTAGGGTGGAAGGAATCTCACTTAGTTATTCTAATATGAATGAAAAGATTAATTTGCAAATGGAAATGAATTACACCTCACCGTCAGACCTCTGAATGACCAAGGAAGTGAGAGAATGGGGCGTTTCAAGTTTTGTTGATCTGAGCCTTAGTTGAGAAATGGAAGACTTTAGAGAGTAACTACAAAGTGATGTACTACACTTGCACGTTTTGATGCTTTTCTGCAGTGCAGAGGTAACGTTTTGTGCTCTTGTAAATTTATACTGAATCAATTGTTCCGCTTTTGAATGCAGTTAACTGTAAATGCAAGCTTGTCTGGACCAGCTTCATCTGCTTTGTAATAAGGATGGTTTTATGTAGAAGGAAGTCAGAAGGGGGCTAAAACAGACCTTTATAAAGGCCTTTCTGCTCCAGTGGGAGGAAAATGGTCAAAGTGGAACTTTTTGTTCCAAAGAGCTAAACTTGCAAATTTGAACAAGGTATTTACATCTTGATTATTAATGCTGGAGGATGAATTGCCTGCTTGTTCTGTGCATGGTTTCTAGTGCTGATTCCAAGTTAGTGCTACTAGGAACTATTGCAAGGTACCTTAAAAATATCGACGGAGTTCACCTCTACAATCCCAGCATGGGGAGTATACCAAAATGATGTGCTTAATTGTAAGTCTGTCTATGTGGGAGAGCACAGGCTTTTCCAGCTGCATATTGACTTGAGGGAGCACCGTTAAGCATGTGGTAACTTTCCTTCCCTTTCTGGAAAGCAGTTAAAGAATAAAGCATTATCTGTAAACATGCTTAATATTACTGGACTACTGGTACATAGAATTTCATTTCCCTTTGTCCTCTTAAATGATTTAAAAGAAAAATGAGCCTTATATAATGGCTGGACAGGTGGTGTATTTGTATTGCGAAAATGTTTACTACTTCTGACTGGCTGTTGAAGTATTATATACAGTAATACAATGCCTACTCAAGGTAAAAGGCAGCTTTCTAGTGGAAAGAATTGGTGACTGAATTTGTTGWTGGCCAGGACAGTATTTTGCTTTTTTCCCACAACTTTGTACTTGAATTTTGTGCATCTTGTAGAACGCATATTGAGCGACACCCTGCAGATCTGCTTGGCCTGGTTAGAAGGGAAAAATGATATTACTTGTAAGATTGTGTATTGAAAGACAATGGGTATGTAGGCCCCAAAGCTCAGCTATGTCCAATGTTAGCAGGATATGTTTTTTCTTAGTCTATGATATGAGCTGATCAGGCATGCATGAATCTGTGCCAGCAGTGGCCACACTTGTATGTTATATACTTTTGCTTCTGAGTTTAACCATCTTAGAAACTTGATGTGCTTGCAAAAGACCAACCAYGATGCCTTTGTTATAGTAAACGTGGTCTTTTTCTGCGGTTATGAAGGAAGGACTAACAAAATAAGTTTAAAATAGGGAGAAGTGATCCAATTCATGGGTTTATAGCTTGTAATTTTAAAAATCAAGTCTAATACCTCATTACTTTCCATTGTAGCCTGCATCTCTAATCTGTCAGATGCTGTTCTGAATATTTGGTGATTTGTTATCTTGGTGCAAGATCTATCCTTCTTCTTTCATTGTACGTGCTCTTATAGTGCGATGTGTTGAATGCTTGCATTCTTAAAGATAATTTTAATTTTGTGGGGTAAACAGTAATTCTAAAATCCCAGTTTTTCTCTTAAGATTAACTAAGTAACAGTGCAGGATAAACAAAAAAAATCTTAAACACTTCATTTGTAATAGCATAGTGATGGTCAACTGTGTCCAATTTATCCATGAAGACTGAAGCTTGCAGTGCTACTTAACCTCCTGATGTGATGAAATACCAGTATGTAAAAAATATACTTGAATCTTCTTGTCCTTTTAGTATGTATTTTAACAGAGGGAGAACAGGGGCCTACTTTAGCTGCCCTCGGTAGCTTGAGTTTTAGTGGAAGATGGGAGGGAGAAGGGACCAAAGGCCTGGCAGAATAACCTATTAGTCTGCTCTCCTAAGGCTGCACGTGAAAGCTTCATGTTGAGAAGCTGTCTAAATCCCTCCTATCGGTCTCTTACCAATCCCTCTCATCATCCGGCGTAGACCATGCAAGAACTTGTCCTAGGTTAACCAATGACACTCAATTGGAAATGATGACCAAACAGAAAATTAACTGGTACTCATAACAGCAGGTGGGACAAGGTTTTTGCATTTCAGCAGCCCTTGGTGGTGGCTAAAGAAGTGATGTGGTAGGAACAGTATGGGGTTTTCACCTGGGTTTGCAGCATGGCAATGTAGAGCAGTAACTGTAGATACTCATTCTGTATGGGGAAACGGGATAAGAGCTTTTCCTTGATCCTGGACTTAAACCTCACAGCTGCAAATGAGTGACTGAAATAAAAGGTTTTGTAGGGAAGATACTGTACTATCTGCTGTATGTCCTTAGAAGTTGAATATGTCTGTTAAGGCACTAAGTACCTACAAAATATGCTACTGCTCTGCCTTCTCAGAGATTTTTGCTGAATTTTGCACTATGGTTGGATTTTAGTAGGCCTTGAGCGTGCATCTGAACCAGTGTAAGCTATGCAATAGTTGTACTGTTACGGATTGTTAGCTTGATTGGTTTTCCTACTTCTAAGTAATTGTGTGGGAATTTCACATTCAAAATGGTTCATGTGTGCTTTAAGAATAACTTTGCAGGCTTGTGATGCTGTGAGCAGAGCCATGTATGCAGCAAGTGTCAGTTGCTTTCGAGGCTGGATGTCAGAGAAGAAATACTAGAATTGGTACATGCATATAGGCATGAAACAAATTAAAAACCACTGAGGGAGCGGAAGGAGTGGTGAGTTTGGAAGCCCTTCCATGGTTKCTGGCTGTGTTTTTGCGTGGCTGTCAATTTTTGTTTATTTTGGTGGTACAATTTTGAGTCCTGCAAAACCACAAGAGAGCAGCTCATTTCATTCTTTGCCATCAGGAGTCTCTACTTTGAGGGTAGTAACCTACCTGTTATGATCAAGAGTCATATCTATTGAGTGCAGCCCAAGCATTAAAATACTGTGATCCTGCAGCAACACCTGATAAAGCTGTGAGGGAAGGTGCTAAATCATAATGTATGGCTCAGCATATGAATTATGTGTTATTTTCTTTGCTAGTGGAGTTTGAAGTTAACATTATACTTTATAGGAATTTTGCTTTTCTAGATACTTAACTTTAAAACTGAGAAAAGTGCTGTTGGGTGGTACAGTTGTGATGCTAAACTTCATCGTGTGATACGAATTGTAAAGCATAGGGAATAGCTGTTCAACAGGACACTAAACCAAAAACTAGTTTTTGAAATGTGCAAGAACAACTGATCTTTTTTCTTTTTTTTTTTTTTTTTTAAATGAAGCAAAAGTGCATACTCTTTGAGGKTTTTTTTTTTTTTTTTTTTTTAAAAAGGCTTCATTCTGAACATCATTTCTCTGAACTGCTTCTAAATTTTAACCTGTGTAGGTTGAAATACCTGTGTAGTGAGAAAAACTGTGGTGCTAAGTGTACGATTAGCAATGGAAGAAGAACGTCTATGTTTCATAGGTCCTGAAACCTCTCTCTCAGCTGATGCAGCGGCACAATTATTGAAGTTTATTTTCTGTAACAAGCAACAACCCTGATATTACTAAAGACCTCTTTTAGCTTCTTTGTGGTTCTGTGAAGTGTTGAGTTGCTTTCACAGGAGACAGTGCAAGATGGGAACATTCAGAAGAATTGTGCAGTATTTTTCCGTAGAATTTAGCTATTGTTGCTCAAGGCAAATGTTAAGAATTTGGGGGGTGTTTGTTCCAGTGTTGAGAGGACAGGTATAAAATAAGTGACTTAGTACGCTTCAAAATACAGGTGAGGAAAACACTTTAAAGAAAGTGTGGTATACAGTGCCCTGGCTTGAATATCTTTTCTTTCTTCCAACTTGAACATAGAGTTCTTCAGTCAGTGTCTATTTTGCTAGCCTATGGGTTAAATTGCCAGTATGTCCATTGGTATTACTTGTGCTCATGCAGCTGGGTTATGGGAAGAGATCCTTTTAAATACTTTGCCACAGCTTCCAATATGTATATTCAGCAAGCAAAATCTGTGGGCTTCGTGGGTGTTCTGTAACAGTTGCCAGGACTTCTAAATATTACCACTGGGCTTTTTCTTTTTCCAGACCGTTTTGTTGATGTTCGGTTCGCACCTTATTTTCAGACAGATACATGATGGATACCTAAAGCTTAGGTACTCTCATAGTAGCTCCAGTTGACTATCAACAGTAGACGTTATTTGAAGGAATAATTCTAAACTTAAAGCTTTTTCCTCTTTTCTCCACTTCGTACTTCCCACCACTATCCTACTCCCCACTCTTCAGAATGTTTCTCAATCTAATTTTTTGTTGTATTTCAGGGAATACCTTGGAAAGCAGCTGCAGTCAGAACAACCTCAAACGGCCACCGCACGGAGCTAAACACTTCTGTCAGTTCATGCTTATAGCTACAGTACGTTTGTCTTTAAATTAATATCAAGGAAACACTGAAATCACATGTTCTTTGCCTGCTACTGGCTCATAAACTTTCCAGCTTTCCTCTAGTGTTGTTGGCTTAGTAAAAATTTGTTTGTTCAACTAGTTCTGATGATTATGCCTATTAGCTTCTTGTTATATTCTGAATGTATATGAGGAAATGTGGCAAATACATTGCGTTTGTTTTATGTATTTATTCTCATAATAAAGAATGTTATTAAAGGATATTCATTCCATGTTATAATTAGCCTAGAAAAATTGTTCTCTTCTTTTAGTGGGTTATCAGTGTTGTCACTTTTCAAGACAAGCAAGTAGTCCCTATGTGTTTCCAGACAAATTAATAAAGCTTTGACTTGGTGTTCCGTAGGAAACGCAATAGCCTGAGAAATGTTGATTATCAGTACTAAAATATATGCCAAGTCTCAAAACAGTGTTAAAATTGTATATAAAAGCAAATGTATAGGGTTTTTTTGGGGTGGGGTACTTCTTTCTTGTTAGAGACTACATTAAAAGATCTGGATATGAGAGGAGGAGAAGAAAACAAACACTCCTCTAGTGAAAACTGATACACTTAAAATTATTAGTCAAGCTGTATAACATCAGTGTTAAGGCTGTAGATCAGAGATCAAGTTGTTTTTTGTTTTGTTTTGTTTTTTTTTAATAACGTGCAGTAACTGATGAACTTGAAATTTCATGGACTGTTTTTGTTATTGAAAATACTTGTAAATGTCAGGGTTCTGGTGTCATTCTAAAATCTATTGTATTTCCTTTATATTAAGCCAAATAATTTGGCTATCAATCTCTTCTGTGTTTTGTAGCTCCTGATAGTAAAAAAACATGTAAGCATCAATTAATCAAAGATGATATTGGATTGGCATGTGAAAACAGTCTTGTTGCATATATAGGAGCTTGGCTCCAGGCACTTGCAACACTAAGCAGTTAATATTCTTGTGATTCATTTTTAGAATGGAAAAAAAAAAGGATGAGAGAACATGACTTAATCTCATCGGCAGTCTTCTGTGGTGCAAGTCTCTGAGGAAACTTAGGGTACTTTGTCATCAAGTAAAAAAACAAATTGGGAAAATTTTTCTTACTCAGTCTGGATTTTCATCATATATAACTAAAATTTGACCACTGTTGCAATGGAGAGAGAAGACATTTAGGGGATGACAGTTTGATGATTTCTTGACCTGCTTAATTAAAGTTGGATTGTGTAGATTAATGACTATTGCTTACTTCTGCATATAAGAGGCACAGGGTTTGATATTGAAGTTAGTATCATCAGGATAAATGCTGAAGCCTGAAAAGTGACTGACTTTAGCTGAGGGTTATCTGAATGGATCTTAACCTCAGCGCTGCATGTTCCCACAGTGATGAGGGATACTGTTGGTGTGGGAGGCTGTTGGGAGAACAAGGGTGCACCTACACTACCATTTTTATCTTGGGTCAGTTGAATGCTCTTGAACTAAATCTCTTGAGTCTTCCCTGCTTTTCACACTTCAATTTGCATCACATGATGGCGTCAGTGCATGAATGGGGCTCTTCTCTGATAAAGCTGGACTGCAGGATGTACATCCTGTGTGTCTTGGCTACTTGGCAAGTGTTCAGTCCACTGGACCAGGTAAGATTTTGTTTGAAGTATGGCCTTTTGAAATGCATGCAGAGTGAAAGCTGGATTCTTAGCACCAAGTGTCTTGCTCTACAAGTCAGATTCTCATGTCACACTTCTTGCTGATGTAAGCATAGCCTAAGACATCTTGAAGATGCTGTAAAAGGTTGGTCCTGTGGTTACAGCTGTAATGTTGGGTACGAGAACCATGACAGGGCATTAATGGGGATGGAATGTACCCCCATCTTCAAAACCAGAAGTTTGTGTTGTTCCCTTGTCTGAAGGGAACCCTGAAGCACTGCTTGGTATCGGGATTTGGGTTTGAGTTGTGTGAGTAAAGACAATGAATGCTACCAATGGCAACCCCTCCTATTTTTTGGGAGCTAGAAATAACCAAGCTGTTCATAACATGAAATAAAATTGCTTACAGGGGTTGTCCTGAAACATCTAAATATTGTGTTCATGTATTATACAAATAAATTCTCCTCTCTGTTGCTTTGCTAGTATTACTCTGTGCATGGTTTAATTCTTCATTATGTGGTCTGCTTCCCAGCTACATGATACCTGGTGTTCTCCTCCATTTAGTTAGAAGTCTGTTGGAGGCAGAAGAAGGTATTTAAAGAAATKATTGTGATGTTTCACTTATATCAGTGTGCAGTGTTGATACTGTGGTGCCTGTGAAACCTGAAAGCTGTGAGGTTTCCAGCCCCTGATGGTAACATTCAGGTGACTCAAGGGTTGTGATCTCAGGGAGTTCACTCCAACAATTGTACAGTAAGAAGCCTGGGAACTTGTGTGTGTGTGTGTGTGTGTGTGTGTGTGTTATGGAGGACTTTTCTGTGCAGCCAGTAATTTGGACTGTGAAGTTCAGAGATGAGCTGAGATTTCTGCAGGAGTTGGAGTGCTCACCATGTCCTAGAGGTCCTGGGGAATCTTGGCATAGCAGGGAGCTGCAGACTGATTTACAGCTGTAAGTTCTCCATCTCCCATCCCATGGCAGGCCTGTACGTGTAGGTGCTGGAAGGCCTTGGATCTGTGGTCCCAGAGAGAAAATGGGGCAGAGCTGTCCTGGAGCGTTCAACCTTTGAAATCAGGGAACTCGACCAGAAGCTTTCATTGAATTTCAGCTAATTCATAAAACTTTCTACTGCATCTGTTTTTTGTCCGGCAAGTTGTAATTGGCTTTAGCTTTTGCTACTGAGCGCTGTTTTTACTATTCATCTGTTTGCGTTAGCTCACTCTAACTTGCTCAGCCTCATTCTCCCAAAATCTGGCATGGGGCAGGTAGGCAGATGCCATGGTGGCAGATTGAATGCCTCAGGGCTGTGTGGTGACAGCGTGGGTAGAGTTTGGTGTTAGGAAGAGAAGTGTGTGCCAGCAGCTTCCTTCCTTCCCTCTGGTGACATGAAAATTTAGAGATGACGGGAGATTAGCTGCCATGGACCAGATGACTAACTTGCTTCTCAAGTAAGGAGGTACAGTTACCTTCCTCCAAATTAGGGTAATCAATCCTTTCGATGAAATTTTTCCCCATTTTCCTAATTTTTGTTTTCACTCTTATGTTGCATCCAAGGATAAATGGAGTTCAATTTTCCTACAATGAAAATAACTGAGTCTGAAATCTTTATAAGCTGACTTTAAAGTTTTGCATTTGAGGCTTCTTTTGCTTTTCATAGAATCATAGAATCATTAAGGTTGGAAAAGACCTCTAAGATCATCAAGTCCAACCGTCAACCCAACACCACCATGCCCACTAAACCATGTCCCTAAGCGCCTCATCTACACGTCTTTTAAATACTGCCAGGGATGGTGACTCCACCACTTCCCTGGGCAGCCTGTTCCAATGCTTAACCACTCTTTCATGATACATCTCCTTAAATGATTTTCTTTAAACTTTGGTCTCAGTCTGAAATCTAAATGGGAAATAAGTTTGAGTAAGTTTGCAAGATGCAGCAACTGTGAAAAGAATTTAAACCTGTCACAATTCAGTGTAGGAGAGATGGAGGGGAAGCATGATGAAGAACAGTACTGACATCTGGAACTAAGGCAGGAAAATGCTTTAATCATATGCTTAGTGCATGTTTATTATTCTCACAAGCATTTGAGATCTTGAGGCCTGYGGCTGGATGAAGAGGAGGCCAGATCTTGGTCTTGGCCAGTGTGAGCTACTCTGCTAGAAAGAAACCAGGGCTGAGCAGGAGACGGGCTGGATGTACCACGCTGCATCAAACCTCTATTCAGTATCTCATCAGAATTGCAAAAATGTCTTTGTGCACCTGCATGAACAAATGAAGATTTGTCAACAATTTCTAATACTCAGAGCTGCTGGGTCAATATTTTTTTTTTTTTTGTGAATATGACATGCTAGTTTTAGGCCAGTAAGTGTCAAGGGGTCAGAAGGAATCCTGTTGACTCATCTCTATCCAAAAGCTTTTTGCTTTTCCCTTTGGCAGCTTCTGTAGAGCAGTTGTGAATTATCTTAGAACCACGTGCTGCGTCAGAGTTGAGAACAGAGCTAGTGCTCTCACGATGATCAGGTATGTTATTAACTTGATTATTTTCACTTTCTCTTAGACTCCAAAATGATTATGCAAAAAATCTGAACTGCTGTTGAAATTTTCAAATGGCCAAGGGTGTCATCATTCAAATACCACAGAAAGCAGCAGCCTTGCTTGCAAATGTTAGGTGTAGCATTTAGGGAGTTACCTGGGAACTCTTCTTGCCTTGGGGTATGCATATTTCATCAGTACAGCTGGTTCTGAGACACATCAGACATTGCTGAACACAAATGATGTGCTAAAAACTGTTAACATCCTTTATTTAAGAAAATTTTTCGTGACCTGCCCCTTGACCTTACTGCTGCTTCTAAGCTAAGTTACTGTACAGTAAGGAGCATAATAAAAGCTGGAAATGGAATAATGGCTGACTGTTATGCAGAGTGTCTTGTTTCTGTTACTTGGTTGTATGCAAGAACATTTCTGTGCTATGGAAACGTGATTTTTCTTGGGGGGAAAACTTGAAAAAAAATCCCTCTTCATATAAAAGTGGGCAGTGGGACAATGATTTTTTTTTTTTTTTTTTCTAACCTGATAATCTCACAGATTTTCCCAGAAGTGGGCAATTTGACCCTCTGCATGAAAACTAAATCTGCAGAAGGGAACAATTAAGTTTTTTTCATGAGTGATCTTTGGTGCCGTTATGTGCATATTCATGATATAATTTTTTCAAGGCTCTTCAGTCAGTTTGCCTTGTCTAGATTCTGTGTAGAGACAAAACTGTCAAGTTGAAAATTTAAATAACTTTTTCAGTGTCRTCATAAACTATTTTAAAAAGGCTGCACATATCCAGCTCTGCCAAAAAATGGGCAAAGAAATTGGGTAGCTGATTATGGTGATGACAGTTAAAACCTATTGATTTGGAAATCACAGAACTGCTACAGTATCAGATTATTTTGTAGCAAGAAAACATGATAAATTGCAGTCTTAAAGCTCATCGTTCTCTAGATAACTTCCATGAAAAGGAAGTGTGCAAAACAGGCCTATTCTGTCAGGTTCAGGTGGCTAAAATACAGGTTCGGATTATGAGTCTGCTAGTGTGGGGATCACAGCTAATAGTTTGGTTGTGGACGCATGGAAACAGGGCAAGATACTTTGGTCATCAATTAAAAAGATGAAATCATTCTGACATAAAATACTGAGTAGAAAAATAACCTTTAGAAATGCTCTTTTTTTTTTTTTTTTTTTTTTTTTTAAGTTTTTTCAGTGTTGCATTTTTTTGTTTTTTTTGTGTGTGTTATTTCTGTTGGTTTTTTCCCCCCCCAGGACATCACAGGGTATTTTAATCT
>JAYKAV010001632.1:1186615-1197395 GCA_035582835.1 Phoebastria nigripes
CATTACGCGTGATGGAGCCCTGCTTTCCTGGAGATGGCTGAACACCTGCCTGCCCATGGGAAGTAGTGAATGAATTCCTTGTTCTGCTTTGCTTGCGTGCACGGCTTTTGTTTTCCCTATTAAACTGTCTTTATCTCAACCCACAAGTTTTCTCACTTTTACTCTTCTGATTCTCTCCCCCATCCCACCAAGGGGGGAGTGAGCGAGCGGCTGTGTGGTGCTTAGCTGCCAGCTGGGGTTAAACCACAACAGCATTTAATTTCCTAAATTTTATTTTATTATCCCTGATTTAATATGCATTGTGCTGTTTTTTTTTTTTTTAAGAAATCTGGAATGGGATGAAACCTCTCCCTGAAGAGAATGTATTAAGCTCCCTAGATTTTGTTTCTATGGAAGTTTCCATTTCCTTACTTTGATTTTATTAGTCCACCTGAATAGCCTTTAGCCTGGGGCTAAGCTGAGACTATTCTTCATGGTTTTGACTGTCCTGCAGGGACTAGGCACTGTAACTTCTTTACAACAGCCTGTTTGTCCTGTCATGCCTCTTTGCCCTTTCTGGAGATGAAAGGGATTCTCTTGAAGATTGCTGGAATCTTCCTTTTTTTCTCTTTGTTTCCTAATCCAGTATAGTAATTGATAATTTTGATGAGAATCTTGTGATGCAACCCAGTGTGAAGGATAAGTAGTGGATTATTCCATCGAACCACTGAGATTTTTCATCCTCTGTTCTCCATCCTGCGTCCCTGCCCTCAGCAGACAGTCTGAATTTCCTAGCTGGTTCATTACATGAGAAAGAAAGTCCTCAGTCATGTACAGTTGCATCTCTTGCACTGGGGTGAACCTCTGGTCTTCTCTGGCTTTCCTTTCTTTTACATAATCTTTGTTTGGTGCTTCCCCCCCCCCAATCCCTTCTTTTCTTTCTGCCTCCCTCTTCCTTGTTCTGAAGTGTTGCAAGGCTGTTTTTTTTTTCTCCTTCACCTGATGCCTCTTTGGCCACATAATTAAATACCATCCTTCTCAGGTGTTTTTATTTAACCTTTAGATGCTGAATTAACTGTTCTCCATTTCCTCAAAATTGCATATGAACTCCATTTCCAGATCCAACTTTAGTCTCCAGCTACTCAATGCTTTATGCAGGGAAAAACTCTCTAGAGTGCTTGTTCGAAACTATTAAGCAGAACTTCTCTCTATAGTCATCTTTACTGAGTCTTTTTCAGTGCTGCCTCAGTTGCCATCACTATCTGTTCTGTCCCTCCTTTTTTTTTTTTTTTTTTGAGTAAGGACCATTCATTCCTTGTTTTGTAAAGTCACTTGTAAATTTTTGTTTATGCAAATGTAGGTTTCTAAGTTTGTATTTCGAAGAGATGGAGGTGTTTTTTCTACAGCATTGGGGATGCAAACACATCTCTCTCACTGGCTGTGAGATTACATGTTAGCATAGTTTAAATTTTTGTTGTAGGCAGATATGGCAAATCACAATTTGGATTAAAAAAGCCAATTTGTACTATGGAGTAATCCTAGATCACCAGACACAATAAATCTAAGACTTGAAATCAATAGATTTGTAATATATTCCTCTCCACTTCCTGCCCCAAGATGGCTTGAGAAACAGATGTTGGAAAATAATGATTCTGAAGACCATATTCTTGAAGACCTTTTTCATGTAGTGCTTGTAATAGAAGTATTTTATATTCACTCTGGTCATATCTCACAAGATCCAGGCTCTGCAGTATCAGCAGCGTGATACTTGAAAATTAATTTGTGTGCCTTAGACTCCATAGCCTGACAGAACTAGGTAATGTATTCTCAATTTCAAATAATATTCTGAAATAAAGTAATTAAAAACAAAACAAAACAAAAAATCAAAAAACCCCAAAAAACAACAAAAAAACCCAACAAAAAACCAAACCAAACCAACAAAAAACAACAACAACAACAAAAACGCCAACAAAGGTAACTTTTTTCCTCATCAGTTCCCTTTTTACCATAAATCAGTAACAGTGAAGTGTAAACCACTTCGGGAGAAACACTCTGAAATGAACTCCATTGCAGCTCGTGTAGGTGATGCTCATGACTTATGCAAAAGCCAGTTAAATCTTAGTAATCTTGGTCTTTGTCAAAATAGACTGCTCTGCGCCATCTACTCCTCCCTCTGCTCAGTGTCTCAAGCCGTATTTCATTTGAAACRCCTGCGGTGTAACATCTCTAGCTGTTTGCTTCTCCCTTGTGCCCAAGCTGGATTCCACAGAAGTAATTGAATTGGGGACATTTGTCAGGTAAATGGATTCCAAAAGAGATCAGTAAATGGAGGATGATTTCTCAAGCTGCACTTCAAGAGTTGTAAAAGAATTTATATTGATGGCTTTTTCCCCCCCCTCTCTGTAGACAGACAGCTACCATCTTGCTCACCTTAGAAGAAACCAACAAACAAAATGCTTTGAGAATATATGCTGAGGCTTCAGCATAGTGCACATGTAGCAGTTGTTTCGTTATTCTCCTGAATGTGGCTAACCCTACTTCCATGCTGCGTCTTGATACACATGCTGACTTCTAGGGTAGTGAAGAATTTCTTGCTGTTCCCACCTAACCTTTTGGCTTTTTGGGAGGCCGGCAAAGCAGCAGAAGGGGTTGCATGGCTTGTGCTGAATATATTTCATTGCTGCCAACTCGTTTCCTTCTGTAAGCAGACCTACAGCTTCATTTTTCTCTCTTCCACCATGACCGCAGGAAAACCTGCTCCCTGTGAGGCACAAACACCAGGCAAGCCAGGAGAGGTAATATTTCCTCCTGGTGTAGTTATGGCTAAAGAGCTCCATGCAGCTTTTCCAGGGGTGAGAGTTGTTTGTACTTCCTTTAAAGCTACTTCTTCAAATCTCGATTATATTTTTTCTATTATGTGAAGCTGTTAAAAATTGCAGATAAAACTTGTCATTTTATGAAGTGGCAGGCAAGCTATTTCCTACCTGAAGTGCCTGGGGAGCGAGTGAAATAGAGCCAGACCTGATCAAATGACGCTTCTGAGACTTACTCAAAGGACTGATAATAGTCTCGTGGCTTTCTACCTTTAGGCTGATGCATGCGCCATGCCTGAGAGGACATCATTCACCTATATGGGGGCAGAAGGAGCTGGTTGGGTTGTGTCGGTAAAGATGCCTGACAGCAAAGAATCTGTGCAACTAAAGGGTGCTGCCGCGTTTCCGTAGCCCGGCCGGGGAGTTGCAGCAGGGAGACACGCAGCTGATGGGGCCTCGGGAATAACCCGGGTCCACGCGATGCTGAGGTTTGGGCGCTGGGAGGTGGTACTGGGGGGAAATGTGCAGCTGCCTCTAACTTCTGCCTGGATTCCCGTTTCAGTAAGTCCAGCTTTCCTAAGCTCCAATGTCCTGGTTGAATTCCTGACTAGTTAAACTGATGCCTTATATATCTGAAGCAGTATGTATTAATAATTTCTGTTTTACTTTCAGAGGGGCTCCCCACCGATAGCCAAAGGTTAAGCCTTTAACATTTTCCTTGACTTTTCTGAGCTTTTAGAAACTCTGCTGCCAGACCAGGTAGCAACTCATCTGTCCATTTAAAGTATCTTTCGGCTATAGTATTTTGAATACAATAATTGCCRTGAAAGGCCTTTACAATGGGGTCTGCATAAAGCTTCTCTAAATGTGGGAATTTACTTATAGTAAACATTACTTGGCAAAAATACACGTCCTTCTCTTAGCATTTTTGAAATCGCAGAATGAAAATGAGTGTCTGGTAAATACTAAGGGGGTGACCAAAGTAGGAGACAGATGGTGCTTTTCTCGGCACAACTTTGCAGTAAAGGAGTTAAAAATAAAGGTTGAAATATTAGCAGGAGCTCCTGTCTAGCATAAATAACTTAGTGACACTGCTTAATTAAACCAGTGCTTGGGAATGCTATTTAATCACCACTGTTGCAGCACAGGATTTGTAATAAGCCAAAGAGGCTAAACAAAAACAATCTGTGTTCTGATGCAATTTGTTATGAAAATAGTTGGTTATACGCCATGCGGACAGAGAAGGCATGGCATCAAGAGATAACTGCTTTGTATTAAACAAGAACTTTTTCATGAGAAGGGCCCAGCTTTTTTARCAGATGCCGTGAGCAGTGCGGGGCATTGCTCGATAACCCCATGCTCCCCAGACCACTACGGCAGCGTGAGCTGGGCGCCAGTGAGGGACCTGCTGTGTTTAGCTGCACTGGTGGATTGCCTGCAGCAGAAAAGTTATTGTGCTGGTTTTGGCTGGGATCAAGTTGATTTTCTTCACAGTAGCTAGTGTGGGGCTATGTTTTGGATTTGTGCTGGAAACAGCGTTGGTAATACAGGGATGTTTTCGTTACTGCTGAGCAGKGCTTACACAGAGTCAAGGCCTTTTCTGCTTCTCACCCCACCCCACCAGTGAGTAGGCTGGGGGTGCACAAGAAGTTGGGAGGGGACACAGCTGGGACAGCTGACCCCAACTGACCAAAGGGATATTCCATGCCATATGACRTCATGCTCAGCATATAAAGCTGGGGGAAGAAGGAAGGGGGGAATGTTCAGAGTGATGGCGTTTTGTCTTCCCAAGTAACCATTACGCGTGATGGAGCCCTGCTTTCCTGGAGATGGCTGAACACCTGCCTGCCCATGGGAAGAGGTGAGTGAATTCCTTGTTTTGCTTTGCTTGCGTGCGTGGCTTTTGCTTTCCCTATTAAACTGTCTTCATCTCAACCCATGAGTTTTCTCACTTTTACCCTTACAATTCTCTCCCCCATCCCACCAAGGGGGGAGTGAGCGAGTGGCTGTGTGGTGCTTAGTTGCTGACCGGGGTTAAACCACAACAGTTATTCTTGCTTTCACCCTTTTAAAGGCTAATTCAGTGATCTGTTTTCCCTGGGCAGGTCTTTGCAGAGGCCTCTCCTGAACTGGAGGATTCAGACTAGCGCAGGTGTCCATGCACAAGGTGATGTTGCAGCAGGGAATGGAGAAGGTTTGTGCTGGGAGAGGGGAGGGCTCTGAAGCAAAGCCGCTCCCCCATTACCCCATGAATTTTTCCTAGGGCTTAACCGGTATCCCTGAAGGGCTGTGAATCCTTGCATTTGTGGAAGTGGAGAATTGTCTCCTGATTATAGGGAAGGTTCAGGAAAGATCAGCAAAGGCCTGGCTTGTTGGTTCTGGGCCCCCATTCTCAGAGGCTGCAATATTAATTGCCTTTGTCTCAGCATGAGTTGTGTTTCTTGCTCCTACTTTTCCTGTTGGGAGACTGGACCAGAAACCCACTCCTCTGATGGCTTTAAACCTTCTTGCTTCTAGATTCACTGAAGCTATGGTAAGGATATTATAACTTACTCTTGTGCTGATATTTTCCTATAGCTACTTAATCTTTGGTGGCAGTAACTCTCCCCTAGACACCTCCTGAAGTAATTTAGAGAGAAATCACTTAGAAACACTGTTATCTCTGTCTCTAGTGGGTCCTAATAGTATTGCGAAGTCTGCTTTCTTCCTCAAGTCAGAATGCAAAAATTAAGACCACCAGAGGCTTGACTTATTAGAGGTGTTAGAAAGTCCTGACACGAACCTCACATCTGTGTTAGAGGGAACCGGTTTATGAGACATGGTCTGTATATCTGTTATCTGTAATGGAGCTGATACCTCCTCACACAAAGAAGAATCTTAAGCGTGAGGACCACAGGCAGAACTAATAAGCTGGTGTGTAGCTGGAGCCTTAATTACTGAACTGATATGTTGTGTTTCTGTAGTCTTTGCTGGGTCAGACTCGTGGCTTTCTGGGGAAGGCTGCGGTATTATATCTAAATTAAAAAAATGCCTTAATTAAGCTGTTTAAGCACATAACTATTTTTTGTTTGCTTTTGTAGGGAAGTAAAACAGCTGTTGTAAACGTGGTACTTCATAATTATCTTGTGACTGCGTCTGCTGGTTTGACTTGTTTTTCACACAGAATGAACCACGCTGCGATACGACAATACACTTCTTGTGTGTTGTTACCTGAATTTGTTTTTTCTCTTGCATCTGAAGGACTATGTAGTCAAATACGTCAGTCTTCACTTCCCCCTTAACCATCCTAAGTCACTCAGGTATTATTTACTACTGCATTACTCCATACCCGTGGTAATGTTCTCTTGAAGATAATAGGGAAAGTCACTTCTGTTGTCTCAAAATCTTTTTCCCCAAAGCTGTTTTCCTTCTTTGAATAGTTTCTTTCTGATGTAAGTGCTATGATGTTCTGTTAACATCACACAGGTATTCTTGTTTCATCAGTGCCTTCGCAGTGGCCTCATAATTTGTTTGGTGCGTAGCAAGATGAAGATATGAGGGGAAGATATGTAGCATTAAGCAGGCGTTCAATCAGAGATAATTCTGTGCTACCTTACTTATTAATCAGATGGTCCTTGATGGCAGTGTCACTGCCTTTCATATGCTGACCCATTTCACGTCAGTATGAAAGCTGTGCAACAGTATTTGGGTTCTACCCATCCTCCTCCATTTCAGTCATTCGTTCTGTTTGGCCTTCGCTGGCCGGTATCTCAAAACACAGGCCAACGTAACCTAATTCTTGACTGTAGCAAATGAGCACCATCTGTGTTCCTGATGAGGATAACTAGTATAATCCTATGAAAGCTTGTAAGGCTTTGGAAGACTATTGAATGTAAGGGAAGAATTTTTCTTTTTTTTTATGTGTTGCTAATTTTRTTAGCAGAGAGGATGAAGATTTTCTGCTTTGTCTAGTTCTGGAGCTGAGGAGGTTAACTCCTGCTTCTGCTTGCAAGACTTYAAAAGTCTTCTAACATGTTTTCTTGAAATGTGGGACTGTTTTTGCATGCGTGTAGCTACATAACAAGCTCTAATTAAGAGGGTTTGCAGTCTTCTTCCTGAGCTGAATTGCTCTGAAATATTTCCAAAGTTTAACAGGTTGATTGTTAATGCAGCATGATTTTTTTTTTTTTTTTTTGGTATTTTTACAAAACTTGGTTAGGTGATAAGCTGTTAGTGATTTGTTTACCTTAACTAAATTGCTTAGGTATTATGGTATTGGTAGATACTCTGAGCATGATACCAACTCTCCTGTACGCTTAACTTAAAAGGAGATAATTAATAGCTGTTGCACTAATGATGCAAACGTGAGGCTCCCCAAGAGAATGAACTYGGGGCTGGAGGGTTCCCAGTCTGAAATCGTAGTCAGCATCTTTGGGTGGTTCTAGTTTGTATCCAGCTCCAAGTGGACAGTAGAGCTGATGCTGGAAACGGATCATCTCTTGATGCGTTACACTCTATCTTACATAGAAAGTTAAATATTGGGGCAGAGAATGGGACAAAGTAGTCTGAGCACTTGYTGTAGACAGAGAAGACAGAGGTTATATCTATCTCAGTGAATCAGCTATACAAAATGGAGCTGCTCCAGCAAAGCAGATGGAGAAACTTCCCAAGAACGCTAGGCTGGTGGTCAAACACCTGTCTGGAGAGAGATACCTGGTGTCAAATTGATGTTTCAAATTTATATTTCAAATTAGGCAGATAAGGTATTTGAACATGAGTATTTGCAACCAGAATGAGTAGTCAAACCATTATTTTGAGGCTTGCACATTTTTCCATTTAGACTTAAGTTCCTAAATAGCTTAAATGCTTTTTAGAGTTAATAGGAAATCTCCATAAATAGAACAGAAATTAAATCCAGCCAGGAAAACTTGATTTCATCTTATATGGCAATATAAGTTAATCCACTTAACACCTGGATAGGAGATGGCTCTCACGCACACAGAAGAGCTGATATAATATTATCTTGATTTTTAATGTAGTGGTTTATTGTTTTTCTCTTAAAATTCACTGTAAAATTTCATCCACTTGGATAGAAGCAGTATTGAGTGGATAACTACAGAATTTATTGGATTTATTGAGATGAAGTTTGCTCATAAAATGCCTATGAGCAGGTTGTGATTCCATCAGGGTTATTTGTTCTTTAATTTATTTGACTTAATTTTCTGTTTAGAACTGGGTTTTGTTCCTGTCTGTTATTGTTGGCAGCAGTTATGTGATTAACTGATGCCATCAGTTTGAGCTAGATGAGCTGCTGTAATTACATAAGTCACAATCTATCACTTATATATCTTGATGGGAGGAAAACAGCTTTGTAATTAGGAGAAAAAGTGGAGGCCATGGGATGGGGAGAAGGATTTGACTCTTGGGGAGAAACAGTAAATGAAGAGGATCAGGAAACTTTTCTTGACCTAAGCAGTATCTAAAATGTCAATCCCAGACACAATAGCCTATTTTTATATCTGTTCTGAGTTCAGATGTGAAATGAAATCTTCTTTTGCAAATTATTTATATTACAGTAGTTTCTCCCTGCCCTGATGGGGGCTGTTGCCCTTTTTGTTAGGTATTGTGCACACTAACAGCATCTTGCTTGTTTGCCTGAAATAGAGCCCATCATCCCATATGTGCTGTATTAGCTGCAGAGCCTTGGTGGTTTAAATGTTGAGCACTGTTATTTATAATTATAACTTGAGTTTGTGCAGTGGGTTGTTTCCTTGTTCTGGGAAGCAGGTGTAAAAGAAATGTGGTCACATTCAAGACAGTCATTTACTACTCAGCCTCTTTCTTTAGGTGTATAAAATACAGCATAGGATGAATTACCAGAAATTATGGACAGTGACAGTTGTTAGTTTGTTGAATTAGTTTGGTAGGGGGACAGATCTCAGTATCAGGAGGGAAAAATACCTGTTCTGATAATTTTTGGTTATTGCAAGCTTTTCCCTGTAAGTAGCTGTCTGGCTCTTTGTGGGAGGAGACGTCAACTCTGCAGCCGTTGTGGTTACAAGATTACAATAATCTGTAAACAGAAATCCTTAATGTGCTTTCTTGCAAATCTGCAAGCTGTTTCACCTTTTAGGTTATGAAACAGCAGCTTCTCCATTATTCTGCGGTCTCTGACTGAATGTGATTCGAGTCCTAACAGATGGACTTGGATGCTCAGCTCCTGAGTTTTGCTGTGAAACTTCATGAGCTGAGTGAAGTCAACAGAGGGAATCATAGAATGGTTTGGGTTGGAAGGCACCTCTAAAGATCATCTAGTCCAAACCCCCTGCCATGGGTGGCAGGGACATCTGTCACTAGATCAGGTTGCTCAAAGCCCTGTCCAACCTGACCTTGAACACTTCCAGGGATGGGGCATCCACAACTTCTCTGGGAAACCTCATGCTCAGGTCCCATGCTACTCAATACATCCTCATTAACCACCACCCCCCTTCCCATTCTTTGATATAATACACAGATATCATTCCCCTAGTCTATGGAACACCCCTGTAAAATGTCTGTAAAACGTCCACAAAAYGTCCATTGACAACAAGGTCTCCCTGGAGCCTTTTGCATTTTTGATTCCAGAACTTCTATGATATTTTATGACCTGAATTGTACAGATGGGGGTTAAGGGTTTTGCTAGTGTTCTGCAGGCTTTGCTGTGCCTGGTTTACCCCGACGTCCTGGGGGTATATCCGCACTTGGCTTTGGAAAGGGAATAAGCTCTGGCTGCCCAAGAAAATGGGTGTCTGCAGCATTCTAAATCCTTATATTCTCTGAAAGAGCTGTTGGAGCAGAGCTTCTGTTTGGCTGCATTAACATCTATGGAAACAGCAGGTGTTTTTCACTGGCTGAGAAACAACTATTTGAAACAAGGCAGGCAATTGGCATGTCAGAACTAAGGTCAAAAGGAGAATTGAATCCTCTGTATATATCTTTAGTGGTGGCTTCATTTGCATCTGTACAATGAGCTGTATAATCTGATTGTTACTGGGCGACTGTGTGTTTTGTTTTGTTTTTTTTTAAGGCTGAAGCCATATTCTCTCTGAATGTCTCTTTGGTGATATAGAAAATAACTAATAACAAAGGTGAAATGAATGATTCTCTGTGGTGTCTGAGCAATATAATTTTTATTTAGTCTCCAATACCCATCCCTGGTTTTCTGTTCTGGAAAGGAAAGTTATGGTTCTTCAGTTTACTCATTTGCCTATTAAAACCTAGATGCTTATCATAAAAAATACTGAAGTTCCCTATAGCTCTTCACAGAATTGTTTTTCCTTATGCTCTATATCATGAGGAGTCCACKGGTACAGAGCAGTATTTATTTCAAGCTATTTGTTATTTGTTAGGTTTCCAGTGCTTTTGAAACAAGTGCATTTTTGCATTTTTTTCTTTTTTTTTAGATTACTTGTTATTACAAATGAGTACTCTAAAGCTTAAACTTTGTTCTCTGAAGGCTGACTGAAGTAAGAGAAGAAAGTAGATAAATTATTTGTAAGAACAGCAATCCATTCTAATGTAAGAGACTATAGTTTTCTAGCATTAAATTTTATGTTCCTCTTAAGCCTTTTTTTCCTATGGAATTAGTTAAAGTGAAAATTAGTAACTGATAGTCAGCCTAAAGTGTTTAGATCTCAAGGCTACTCTGGAAATAATTGCTGGGTGGCAGAGGTTTGATGAAACACTACCACTTTGTTACTCATTTTCAAATGCAGACAGGAAAGGGATGCTGGCACATGCTTTTTACCTGGTCAGCTCCCAAGTATTCTGTTTAGTGATATGAGAGAATAAGAATAAAAAGTAATATTTTTTTTTTTTTTTCTTAATTTAATTATGCTGAAGATACAGGGACAATGATGAATAAACCATGCGAGAATTTGGAAGAATAGGTTTATCCAAGCAAGTTATTTCTTTTTTTTTTTTTTTTTTTTTTTACTAAAGGTTGAAAAAGAAGATGAGAGAGAGAAAGA
>JAYKAV010001632.1:1197472-1327650 GCA_035582835.1 Phoebastria nigripes
ATAAGAATAAAAGTTTTTATTTCTTTTTTTTTTTTTTTCTTTCTTACTTAAAGGTTGAAAAAGAAGATGAGAGAGAGAAAGACAAAGAACTGTTTAATGGAAAATTTAAATATATATCCACCCTGTAAATTTTGAAAGATAATTTACGATCTGAATTTCAGAATGAAGTAGGGTAGCATGTGAAGACCACCATGGACTTCAAACTGCACAGAAGGATCATGTTAACTCTATAGATATTATTTGGCAAAAAAACTTTATTTGCTCTCTGTTTT
The DNA here is from genome assembly GCA_035582835.1 of Phoebastria nigripes. NCBI lineage: Eukaryota > Metazoa > Chordata > Aves > Procellariiformes > Diomedeidae > Phoebastria > Phoebastria nigripes. The sequence continues at coordinate 1,197,745 of JAYKAV010001632.1, forward strand.
GTGTAGTACTTTGGCAAAGTGATATAAAGCTTAATGCAAAAGCAAGGGTTATCCTCCTTTGCTATGTATTCATTTCTGTCTTCAAACTCGCCTTCAAAATGCAGTTCCCCAAAACATAGTTCTCTAATGTTCGCTTAATATAGTTTCTCCACCCCAAATACCTGAGAGAAGATATTCTTCAGTTTCTAGCTATCACTGCTGTGTACAAAAGGCTTGTGTGTTCTTGATATGCAGAGTCAGCTGCAATTTAGCACTGCACAAAAACCCATGGAGACTGAAGTGGACTGAAGTCAACAAAATTATTTTGTTGATATAAAACCAATTAAATGAGACATCAATATAAAGGCTGTAATAATGAAGGCATAGCAAAAATCCAGGAATACAAAACTCCAAAAGAGGAGAGAGAAGATACTCTAGGAAGCTGTAACCGTTTTATATTGTTGTGGCAGAAACGCCTAGAAGATGCTCTTTATACAGTATGAGTTCTTTCTGTGCAAGCACAGAAAGCAGGGGCTGGTAGCGTGGCAGCACTTTAGACCTTGAGCCATGGCCAAGGGTGAGCCTGCTGGGAACAAGTGGATATGGACTTGATGACTGTGAACTGATGACTGAAGGTGACAAAAACGTTTGCAGAGCACATCCTCACCTGTTTGAGCAACAGTTCTTCAAAGTGGAATAGGAGGATATGGTACCTCTCCAGGAGATGCACCTGACAGTTGTGTGTGAGCAGGTCTGGTGTTAGATGCACGATGCACATGGGTTTGCAACATATCATTTCATGCCACATCAACTATTCATGTCATTTTTTACTTCTGCACCTAACCCTGTGAGTCCTGGAAGATGTGCTTGTTATCTGTTTGTTTAGGGGGAGGCTGTGGCAAAGGAGTGGTTGGAGGGGAGTGGAGAACTGTTTTCTCTCATTTAAAGCAAAGTAGATTCCCAGGGCCAGGCAGCAGCATACGAGTGAGTTGTGTGCTGTCTGTGCCTGCTTGTTGCTCTGGGTCAGTGTCTCTGTGTGGATAAAATAAGGTTCCCTTAGGGTGTGTGCAGACATTGGCTTTTCTCTGCGTGGAGGCTGAACTCCAGGGTCCCCAGGGCGCTGTGAGCAAGCAGAAGCAGCAGGGAACTGGTGTCACAGGTGGGATGACAATTTAAACCTGTATTTTTTCAAATTTAGAGAGGCATGATTTCTCATGTCCTTGCTTTACATGGACTCTAAATTGTGTGGAAATGAGAGAGTGAAAAGCGTATCACCTCTTTCATAAGGTCAGGTTAGAAGAAATGTCCATGACATCAGAACAATAGCACTTCGAAGGAGAGGTTTAACGAATGCCTGCTGGGATGCTCTTCGTATATGCAGGAAGAAAGACTTAGCATAACGAGACTTGTGGGCTTTTTAAATGATGAAAGGTATGTTTGTGATTGAGCAACCGCCAATTATTTCAAAGACGAAAAGGCATAGTAATAAAACTGAAATTTAAAAAAAACAGGGAAATTGAGATTTAAAGAGATTTTGGCTTTCTCTGTTCAATAGTGCATCAGTGGTTGGTAATCCTTTGTAAGGTGGAATAAATACAGTAACAACAGGATCACGATTCTTTTACTTAATAAGTGGACAGCAAGCAAAGCATCTTCAGGGCCTTTTTGTGGATAACAGCACCAAAATGATGTGTATGATGAATTGAACCTAAAATGATAGCAATTTATTTAGCCAATTTAGTTACAGTCTGTTTGGAATAATTTAAATATCCTGTCCCTATGGCACTTACAGCTGATAAGCATTATGTTAAATGTACATGGACAAAACCTCAGGGAATGTAAACCATCAGATTTAAATAATAGCTTTATAAGCATGCACTGTGCAGAGAGTGTCTACCAGGGTGCAATGAACAGTGAGCTTGTGAAACCAAATCAGTGAATATGTAATCATTTCAAAGGAAGTTTTCTGGCTATCTGTTCATCTTGGACCTGGTTTTAAACAGGGAAAGAGATTCTACCATTGAGATCTCTTGTTTAAGTCTGGTTTTTATCAAGTACAGCAGGTGTTTATGAAACTAGCTCTCATGGTCTCCTGTTACTGGGATGTCTGGCACCAAACAAAGCTGGGGTTAGTAAGATGAATTGTATGGGAAATCATCTGGTGGCATTGCTGGATTGTACCTCTACCTGTAATGGTTGCTTCTGTCACATAAAAATATGTATATATGCAGTTTGCAGGAAGAATACTGGTTATAAATAGTTGGATTGGGGTGAAGAGGGTGCTCCCTTAGCGCTGCCCTGGGGGAAAAGCAGGTCCATCAGGGAGGCACCAGCCACGCTCACCACGTTTGTAGCAGACCAGAGGGTAAAATCAATCCCTGCGCAGAAGGCCGATGTACAGGTAGGTCTCTGTGGTATTGGTAGCCATGGGGGAAAGAGAACAGCAATAAACTAGTTTGGCAGTAATCCTTTACTTTTCTGGCAGGACTTAAGAGGGGGATATGTACCTTCATGCTAGATAACAGGCTGAACACTTGAGTCTGTTGGAAGGCTAAATCAATAAATATTTGTAACTTACTGCCAAAGCACTAAATAACTCTGTGGATATTGCAAGCCCACTCTTTGGACAAATAGCTGTGGGAAGATGACTGTGCCACAAATGACTTGGGATGTTATTTATCTAGGGGCTCCTGGCAATAGGACTTGGAAAAATATGTTGTGAGAGTTGTCGTTTGGGGTTTTCTGGGAAACAAAGCTTTTTGTCAGTGAAGTTTGATCTGTTGTAGGACTGGCCTGCTAGGAGAAGTTATGCTATAATAACTAAAATGTGATTTTATGACTCCCTTAGTGACTTGTTTTATTCCCATCATGCTGTTGCTGTATCAGAGCAGCCTTCCCAGCCCATTGCCAGCTGGCTGGAGGAGCAGCGCAGGGAGGAAGAGGACAGGACCGTGAGGAAGGCTGTGCTCGCTGAGGCCTAAAGTCTGTTTGGCACAGGAAGACCAGGCAGACCCAGAAAGCCAGGGAGCAGGGGAAGGGCAGGGTAACCAATAATGTCCTGAAGTGCTTTACCAGCATCCAGTAAAGTTCAGGGACTTCTGGAGGGGGTTTATTTCTGTTTGCACCAAAATCTATCTTTAATAATCTTCAGGTTTAACTTGTTTTGCACGAATTTGTCCAGCGTCCTTTTGAACCCAACTCTTCATAGTTATAACATCCTATGACAGAGTCCTGCAGTACAACCACCTCTCAGGTGAAGAAATTACCTGTTTTGTTCCCCTCTGCCCCGAATTGTTAGTGTTCTGTATGTTCACACCTTTAGCTTCCCTCCTGGAGCTATCTCTATGTTGGTATTACTGTATCTTGGAGAGATACTGACAGAAAGCCTCCACACAACCTAATGAAGCATGGCATGGCAACAAAATTATTCCTGGAAGAAAAAAATGCTATAGGTATTCAAACCAGTTTTCCAGAGAACTATTTTTGCTGTTTTACCTTTGACTTGTTAGCATTTAGTTGGAAAGCAATTGCACACTTGGTTTTGCTGCCCTTCTGTAAGAATAAAAGCAGACACTCAAAGATTTTTTTTTTTTTTTCTTTTCCTCTCTTTTTCCTCCTCTCTTTTTCCTCTTTTGCTTTCTAGCTGTGAAAGCGTCTTCCTGGAATAAGTAAAAACATTGGTAGCTGTATTGGTCACTGAGTCAATCCTTGTGAAGAACCGTGAACATGTTCTTTAAAAACAAGTATGTTCATTGCTTTGTAGGTCTTGAGAGATAGCAGTAATTCAAATCCATCCTCAATAAAGGCAGAGTTTCATATATTGAAGTCAAGGAAAGCTTTCTCAGACCCTTCAATGAAACCTGGTCTTGAACTGTCTGTCCTCTTAGAGAACAGGATAAAGGAGCATCAGTCCAAGGATGAGTTGGATTCTCAGTCTCATTTTCCTCGTATGCTGTGTTGTTGCTCCTGAATTTTGCAAAGTATATTTTTGAAAGGGAATTGAGCTGAATAATTTGACGAATAATTTAATGAATAATTTGCAGTATACTTGCCAATATTTCATTAGTGTTTTTTCCTGAAGCTCACTTTTAGCTGCAAATGTCTACAAGCATAAACAGAGTATCAGTAAGGTTGGCCACTATAAAAGTGAAATCCAGTACAGTCGTGATAAACCTCCCCCCGTAATGTTTTGGAGGGGTTTTGTTTTATTGATTTTTAAAATATTTAGCCTGAGTGCCACTGTCTGTGACAGAATGTTTAAATAATGCAACAACAGAAAAAGATAAGCAACATCCATAAAAACAGCAGTTGCCCAGCTGGAGAGACTAAAGCAGGATTATGCCACTAGACCTAGGAAAAAGAAACAACCCACCTAGCTTTTTATCTCAAAAGCTGAGATAAACAGGAGGGGTCTCATGGCCTTTCAATAATGTCTGTGCATTATTTTAGGCAAAGGGAAAAAACCAAAGCCCCAAACTGATAATATTTTGTAGAGACTGTTCTGTTCATAGCGCTGCTTTTCTAATTAAAGAGGCCTCAGTTCAGATACTGCTAGTGACAGACCAAAAGTCCAAGAGGAAATTGTTCCTTCTGGGTCTGCCTGAGACCTTGAACTTTCTGAACTCATCCCAACACTGGCAGCAAAGATACAGAAGCAGCCATCCAAGGCACTGGTACGTCCAGTGTTGGCATACTCCCTGCTGCTTTTTTCTAACTGGAGAGACCTCAGTTCAGGTATTGCTAATGATAGACCAAAAGCCCAAAAGGAATTTGTACCTTCTGGCTTCATCAGAGACCTTGAGCTAAGATAGTGACCACACTGGCAGCACCAAGGATGCAGAAGCAGCCATCAACACGTGGCCAGTGCTGGCATACCGCATGCTGCTTTAGTTCAAGCCCTACCTGAACTTGAACTGACCAGCAGACGTGGGGTAAAAGGACTAAGTGTTCACAGACTTGGCAGGAAAAAAAAAAAAAAAGGAAAATTTTTCCTTTAAAAAAAAAAAAAAAAAAAAAAAAAAAAAAAAAAAAAAAAAGAAAAATCTACCTTTAAAAAAAAAAAAAAAAAAAAAAATCGTGCAAGCACAGATTTTTTTTTTTTTCTGTCTAAACATGAAGTTGATGGCTTTAGCTGGGAGCTTTGCCTCCAGTACAGCTCCAGTGGACATAAATGATTGCTTGTATGAGCAAAAACCCCTCAGACTGGTGAGGGATGTTGGTGAAGGGAGGGGGTTACAAAATAGAAAAAGCACTTCATGTGCTGAGTGCTTTTCTAAAGCACTCTATATTCCATTAGTCACCTATGGGCTCTACAGAAGGATAGTAGTGAGCTGGGAATTAAATACAAAACAGGAAGAAAAATACCCAGTAGAGTTTACATACAATGAATATGTATATGACAGTTGGATGTGATGGGCTTTAAAATACTGCTGCCTGCAAGGAAGGAAACCCCCTCTGTCTAGCTCTTGCTAGGAGGAATGAACCATCATAAAGAGAACAAGTGTGTAAATTCACAGTATCCCACAGGGAGGAAGAAATGTCTCATCTGGCACATCCCCCTCTTGCTTCTCAGTGCATGGACCATGCGCTGTCAGCAGGAGCTCAGCACTGCGACTGCTCTCCTGGTGAGGCAAGGGTCCATGCTGAGCTCCTGGGCAAGGGGGTGGGCTTCCCGTCCTCAACCTAAGCAGAGAGAAGATTGAGCCTCCAAGAGCTGCCCTCATTCACAGTGTTGTCTCCATGGTCCCACTCTGCCGAGAGCCCTGCCAGTCCACTAGCACGAGAGTGAAGGCTGAGGCTTGGATGGTGTGGAGGCAACGCAAGGTCAAGGTATATGGTCACTAATGCACCGGGGAGGTGAGTGGGAAGGCTTCTAACACAATGGACATATTTCAGCTCCCTGAGTGAGAGTGACTAGTGCAACTTGAGATGCCCTAGAGATTATTAGTCATGCTAGCCAGCCTGTCCTGTTGGGTAGGATTCCCTGAGGCACCTCAGGTGGCACCAGGTGMTGATGTTCAGGTGACTGAGTCAAGCCGTAGATCAGCACATGGGAGAAGCTTGCTAAGTAAAGGAAGCCAGAGTACCTGGAAGACATGTGCAGACGAACAGCAGACGCTTCTGCTGAAGGGAGAAATCTGTCTTTGGGGTCATGCTATGTCTAAACATGTCAGTAAAACAAGTGAGCTGGAGCGTGATCCCTAATCAGGGCAGGGGCCAGGGGATGGTGGTGGTGTAACCTCTTTTGTCCTTTGGTGTCTTCACATAGTATCCTCATGAGAGGTCTGGCCTTTCTACAAAATCTCTGATTCTGCTCTGCAACATAGTTGCTGGAAAATGCCTAACAGAAGTGAGAAGGATTTAATCCAATGAAACAGTCCATTGAAGTAGTGGTAGGTTTCCTGGTGATTTATGTGAACTTTGAACCAAGCTGCTTGAGCCAAGTATGCTGGTCTGGAGGTGGGGGTGATCAGGAGTGTGTGGTGTCAGACTGTGTATGAGCAAACATGCTGGTTTCAGTGTTTCTACACCTGGAAGGAACCTACAGCTATTTTTTTTTTTTTTTTTCCTGTTACAGTCTTTTATCTCCTTCTTTCATCTATGCAAACAGTTTCGTGAACTTTGAAAATGGTCCTCTGTGCATTAAAATGTATTTGCTGTTGAAATGTTAAATCAAACAGCAGCTTGAATATTTTTAAAGGTCATAGTCACTGAAGCAAAACACACATTGCATACACCTTTTTGAACTGTTTTTCTTTTCTTTTTTTTTTTTTTTTTTTTAAACATGGAATCCTGCAGCATATAGACAATGCTGCAGCTAAAATGTGTAGAGTGAAATGTAATTTTGTCTTACAGGAATTAACAAGCATGATGATGTTTGCATCTTCCATTTACTTTTCATAGGTGATTAAGAAGAAAAATACCAGAAAATGTTAGTGCTCTTTCTTCAGAAATAACCCAGGGCTGTTAGTAATTCACCTTTCCAGTATTTTCTCCATCACTGTGAGGCTCTAGGAGTGTGTCTGGGGCAAGTGCATCAGTGGCTTAAATGAAAGCTGAAGTCTGGGCATGCAGTTCTGCAACCAGAGCTGAATGATGCAGCAACTTCCATGGCTGTGGGATTGCAGCTCTGCGAGGCTCTAAAGAAATGCTCTAACTGCTACAGCAATAAAGCATATTAAACATATCATGTTAGATAAGCAGGCATGCTTTGCAAACATACATTATTACCTCATATTGGAATGTTTCTGGTTTTGGTTATATCTGGTCATCTAGCTACAGCTAATGTGTTAAATCCCATCTTAATTTGTCTCTTCTGGCTGTCAACTATGTGTAGATATAAGTGTTTATAGTATTTACAATAGTCCTATTTATAAAACAGTAAACCAGTAGAATTGCATGGAGTTTGACACTGGTGCTTTTGGATATACTGTGTTCTTACTGTATATTTAAGATAAGGAATTGCACACTCAAATGGGAAAAATGATTCAGTAATAACATCAGAGATGCAATTGTCCTAAGTATCGCTACTCCAAGTGACAGATACAAAGCCTGAGAGAGGATCAGAGAATTTAAAAGCTTTTGCTTAGGGTCAGGTCTGAGACACGTAGACAGGCGTTTAGCCTTTCAGCACGGGGGCACTGACGGCTGCAGGGCCAGCATTGCTTCTCCCTACTGGAGTTCAATTGTCCTTGGAGTTTTGGTTCATAGATCTGTCATCGTCGCATAAGAAAGAGAGGGGGATTATTTGTTCTTCTATTTAATGAGTGTTAGCTCCTAGCTCATTAATTTTAAGACCCATCCATCCATCCTGTGYGCCTTATATCACAAACTTTTTAATTTTCTTCTTCCTTTCCCTTATTCGCCAACATAAAACAGAGGTGATGGTGCAATTATTTCCTTCAAGGTAATTAATTTGAAACTTAATTTAATAAAAAGCACTTAGTAGATTTTTCCACTGTAGCTGATGAAATTAAAAATCTAATCTTTCCTGCACTCAGGAGGGGAGAGGATTCTTATAATCTGCATAAGTTTACGTTGGGGGAAAAAAAAAAAAAGATAAAAATTGTAGAATTTAATGTAGGTTAGGATTTGAAAAGCATTAATTTTATTTCTCACAAGGATGAACTCGGCCTGCCATGGTATACAATCATTCACTGTCAGCAGAGGTTATTCCAGTTGCTTCTGTGAGTTTAGCAGAAACTATCCAGCAGAGTTTAACCCTGCAGGGTGCTGGATGTCTTCCAGCTCTCCTTCACTCCCATTGCAGGAAGTGCTTAGCACCTTATGGACCTCGATCAAACTGCTTGCAGTTAAGGACTTGGGTCTGTGTCCCCCAAGTCATTTAATCATTTGCCTCCTATTCTTTTATTTTGGTTATTTCTACTTGAAGCAGACACAATATGAAAGAGCAAATGCTTGACCCATGTCTAAAAGAAGCTGCATTCTTTGTATTAGCCTCTGAATGCATTATAAATATCTGCTCATACWTTTTTTTTTTCCTGAAGTGATATTACTTTTTGTGTCTATGAAGAAGTCATTAACATCCTTACACTGTGAATCAAAATCATTAAAAAAAAAAAAACCAACACAAACAAAGCAACCCAAAACCACAACAGAGCTTTGCGGTGCCATAAATGACTGAGTTATAATTTATTAATTTGAGACACTATCATCTAGGCAGTGTCCAATTCTGTAATTAGAAGTTCTGCAGTGTAAGCATCTGATAACAGCAGAACATCAATATGCATATGGCTGTACATGCAGGGTGTTTCAGTAATTCAGGAAAAAATGGTGTGTAAGTCATCTRTGAGGATGCTGGTGGAGGCAGTCAGGAGGAAAAACACCATTTGTTTCTGCAGCTGTGGGGCTGTTCATTCATCAGCATGTTTTCCTGCTCTGAAAATACAGAAATGATGCATTCAAATCTGAGTACCTCCTTGACTCTTAAAAGAGTGTTTTGCACAATCTGGTGCTATGGATCATGTATAGATGTATAAAGAATGACGTGATTTGCATGTTTTAGGCATGATTGTGAATGGCAGGACTGGTTAACAAAAATCAACTGCATGTGTTTTTAAATAGACAGCTGAAACATTGGGAAAGTTTTCTCAAAATACTCATGCTTCACACGCAAAATTTTTTTCTAAAATTTAATTGAAATTTTAATGATTTAAAATCATTTCACTGAAAGGACAATACTGTATAGCCTACTTAAAAACAAAAATCATTTGTCACCATGATAAAATTCATTAACTTGATGGAGTGCTACAATCTGGGCAGCATCAAATTATTGTAATTAGCACTTCTGTGATGTAAGCACCCAGGAACAGCTGAGCCTCTGTTTTGCCTGTTTCTCTGCATTTTTATTCATTTCTTCTGCTGGATGAGACCCTCTAGCTCCTATGAATGTCCACTGTAGCTCAAACCCCCCAAAATGTGATTATGCAATAATTTAAAGTTACATAAAGTCAAAATGAGTGCCCAAACTGCTGCAATTCTACATCAAAATTTATGAGTAGAGCTCCAGAGCCTCTTGTCGCTAACACCTCTCGTGTTTGATGGGGCAGCAAAATGAGTTGTGTGAAATGCCTTTCCCCCCTCCCCTGGGTTCTGCACAATTTGTGCTGCTTCTGTCTGCTGACAGTAAAAGGGGGAGGTCATCAGAAAACCAGACCTTGTGGTGCGTGACAGTGGATTAGCAGCTTTCCTCTGGGTATCGTAAAGGAACTTGAAACCACTGGTGCTGTGCAGCACGGGGCCTTGACTCTTTGTATGCCCTGTGGCCAGATAGCATAATCCCAGGGTAACAAATAGACATTTTAAACCCATTCGCTGGAAAAACATAGGGGGCGAGGTGTAATGCAGAAGGCAAAATATTTCAATTCTAGTTAGCCCTGGATTAAGATTTGTGTGTGTTATTAGAGAGTTGCTGAGAGCACATGACTTCTCTCCAAGGCAGGGGGGCAGCTCTCCTTTTACTCATTTACATGCATTTGTCAAATGAGGAAGACATCTCTTGCCCCTTTTTTCCAGAGTGGGTTTTGCTGAGCCAAGCGGTCCTGAAAGGCTGAATAGTGCAAACCGCAGCTGCTGTGGCTGAAGCCAAAGCAGCTCATTTAGGCAGGAAGCGCAGGATGCTTTAGAAAACTGAGGGCTTCTTGTAGTGTTTTATTCATGATTAAGAACTAGCCTGGAGAGGAAGGGAGAGTAAATGGGGTGGTGCTGGTGGGGAAATGGGGAATAATGTGACTGCAGAATCGTTAGCAGACAATTTAGAGACCTTTATGAAGGCTGTGGTCCTCCCTCCTTCTCAGGAGATATGTACACACGTGCCACAGCCTTGATTAGCCTTGATGATATTTTGCCTCCTTGGCATCATGCCTTACAGAGGAAGGGAGGCTGTCACCTGGGTGGGCTGAGACACTGGGAGGGGGTTGGAGATGTACTCTAGTCCCTCGTGACCCCTCACTGTTTGAGCAAGGGGCGCGCTGTGCCCATCAGCACAGCAGGGTCTGGGCGTGCTGTGCCCATGCACATGTGCTGCTCCATGTGTTTCTGCGCCCCAGCAGGCTTTTGAGGTGTCAGCGTGGGTTGGGGACCGCAGCCTGGTCACTGCCTCCTGCCCAGAGACCCCAGGGCGAGGCAGAGAGAAGCAGGGGTCAGCCCTTCAAGGGAGAGCTTGCTGTCCACCTCCTTAACAACCCCTCCCCAAAGTCACAGGTATGACATGGAGAAGTCTTCACCTGGAACGCACCCTAACCCCACAGGTGCACAGAGCACACCCCTCAAACCTCCTCTCATGGAGGAGGATAAATAGATATATAGGGGGATGAAGAGAGGGGAAAGGATTTTGCTGATCTTTAAAAACATCTCAGTGTTCTTGGAGCTGCGTGTGTCATCAGACTTATCAAAGTCTTTAGCAGAGGAATGGGTAGGCAGTAAGATTAGGGTATTCACAAGTTTCCCAGCAGCTTCTGTCAAAATAAACATTATTTTGTTAACAGAACAAGCAGTAATGCCTATGTATTGTATAGAAACACGACTATATTCTCCCTGCGTATTGCAACAACTTTGGGATAAGAAAAGAGCATAATCATTTAATCACATATATGTTAGCTAAAATAAATAGGTTATGTTTTCAAAAAAAGCTAAGTGATTTATGGATCTAGATTTACTTCTGTAAGAGCTTAGGTATTGGAAATGTGAGTTTCTTTGGAAATCAGTGGTACTTAGGCTCTAAAGCTACTTATATGCTTTTAAAATTATATTCAATGATTTGAAAGATAAGTGATTTACAGATAAACTATTAATTCTGAATTAAACAGAATTTCAGGCTAATTTTAAGATTATTTTGAAGTGTCCCTAAATCTAATAAGCTAGATATTTAAGTTTATTATTACACCCATGATTATCTTAATATATTTACATAAATATGCATTTTAATGCCCATTTTAGGTTATATTTCCAGTGTCCTTAATAAAAAATATTTGATATGTTCTAACTATATACTGTCAGAACTACTCCCCACCACGCACACCCATACAGACCATCTCACTTCACTAACTGCTTTTAATGTTGTATGAGAAGCTTCTTTACTTTTTAGAAATGAAATATGTTCTTACTCTTCACAGGAATGAGCCCTTCCGCTTCCTAGGAAAAAGATGAAACCAGTAATCCAGAGGTCACCTGGGAMATGGGTATTCCTGTTAAAGGCCTTCTTTTAGATCAGGTATGTAAAACTCTTTCTCACAGCCCTAATCAAGAGGACCTTCACAGGATCTTGTTCATTCTGGTATGGAGGAACTGGGGAGGCCCCTGTTCTGCAGCAGAGGGGAACGGCAAAATCTTTCTTAATGACAAACGTTACTTAACTTGATATATTTCTAGGAAAAGTTTTGGAATATAAATTTTCAAGCAATGCACTGGAGAATCCCCAGACAATATTTGTAGCAGTTGCTGTTACCGCAGCATTGCCTGCAAGCCCTACATCACTTCTAATGTATTCAAACACGCTGCGCAGCGGAGACTCCTCTCCTCAGAGAATCTTTCCAGGGAATGGGGAAACAGTCAAAAGGCAACAGGAGCACAATTTATGTGGCAGCTTCCTGCTAACCAGCTCAGACTGCTGGTTTGCCAGGCTTGGACCCTACTTGTTATGTTATTTTGTTATCTGCAGAAGTTACTTGGGGAGCCATATGGAGCTTCCTTGCACAGAACAGAGAAGAAGTTTTGTACTTGCTTTTACAGCACTGACGCATTTCCCCCCCCCCGCTCCCATATCTTCACCTCATTAGTGAATACTATTGAAATCCAAGAGAGGTCTTATGGATGTAACTATAATAGCAGTGGCCAGTGGCCAATGTTTAGACACTGCTGTTGCATTTATGTTATGCCTGTTGAGCAGACCATAGCTAAGTGGCAGCTAGTATGACTGTTAAACCTGGTCTACCTTGCTTGTGGAGCCCAATCTGGTGTAAAAGGGAATATTCTTTTCCACTTATAAAAAGTGGAACATACTTTCTGGGACTGCAAGACTGTATGCACGTGTCCATTAGATCCCCCAAACCAGTGGATAAGGTGCTTCTTGGGCTGGAGGGAAATCTTTTTCCATTCTGCTTGATTTTGAGCAAGGAACTGATTTCAGATCTGCATCCTAGGGAAACGTGCCAACTACAAAACTCCTGAATACTCTGCAATGAGCCCCTCAGTCTCTTCTTGTGCAACTGTCCCACTCACTGCAAYAAGTATGTGAACATAAATCTGCCACTTCCAAGGTGAGTGCTTCAGTGAAAAGGCTTTTGAGAGAATCATTTTCATCCTGGAAATGTTTCATGGCAATATGGAAAGAGATGCTGTAATTTAGAAAAGACAAGGTGCCATTTCATATGAAATATGTCTGTCTTTAATCACTTTAAAATTGAAATGAGAATAATGAATATTACAATATCGCATCTGAATATTCCGGTAATAGCTCTGTATGTTCTGGATTATTATCAACTTTCATGAAATATTGCAAAGATAATATTTTTATAGACAAAGAAATATAATTTAAAATGAAATTCTAAACAACACTGCAGGGTTCTAAGTTAAAGGAAGCCAAACTCAATGGCTTTCCAGATCTTTATTTCGAAAGAGAACAGAAGACATTTCTAAATTTTTTTCACACCAACTGAAACACCCAGTGGTGTTCTGGTTGAACTGGTGAACTGGGTTCAGCCAGTCCAATGACCACAGGGAGTTACACCTGTGATCGTCTTTTACGTATGCATGAATATCTTGTGAGGAAATTTGACATTAATTGATATTTCTGTAGGCTTTTATCCTGTTTTTTGTTAGCATTCCAAGAAGAATTAGAAATACAATTAATTTTGCTGTTCTGCTTCAGAATTAGTTAATCAGAAATAAATGATTGGAGAGCTACCCAGCTCTCTGAAGCCAGCCAGCCTTTCTCGTTAGGGCTTTTCTCCTCTTTTTAACAGACWGTTCTGCTTGACATCTGGCTGTCATTTTTAGCTGCCTATCTAGAAAGCTGGCTTGCAAACATTTTCTTTTGACAGCGTGTCAGCCAGTCTTAGAAAGGTTTCTCAAAAAATTGCTAGCACAAGGTTTAAAATGGGTTTAAACTGCTGAATAGATGTTCAGGTGTGGGGGAAGAGGGGGTGAGGAATGGCTTTAAAGGTGATTGATTGGCAATTGGGAACACCAGAGTGATCGAGTCCTGCTTTACTGTACAACAGCTGAGATCTATCTTGTGTATTAACAAGTAATTTTTATGCTATTTATGATACAAAGGAAGATAGGTGCAAGAGAAAAGATCTCATCATAAATCGTGTGTGTGCTTTTATTACCGTGGAAGTCAAGAACTAGAAACTCCGCTAGCTACAGATACAGAAGCTTCCTTACAGACGYGCTTACTGCAGATTATAAACTCCAGTGTAACTAACAATTAGATGATAATTTTCAAAATGCAGATAAACTTCACTTTATGGGAGGGGAATACGATAAAACAAACATACAGATTCTGAACAATGTTATTGGAGAAGAGTACTTGAGGGAAATGTAAGCTTGAGTATCAAGCTTCACACACAAAGTACAGTATCACAGTACTTCAGTCCCTGAACAAAATGAGGAAAAAGGAAGGGAAAACAAATATGTTTAAAACTATGATTAAATAACCTGCTCAAAGTAGGAAGAGATTATGTGATCTCAGCAAGTATCTTGCCAAAAMCAGTGACACCAACCCACTGAAATCAAGGTGTGTCAATAGTTGCCTTGTTGGAATTCAAAAAGGAGAGCAAAGGGGAAAAAATTGAAGAGCATGAGGCCAGAGATGAAGAAAAATAACCAGATGTGTGTTTTGTAGTGACTGGACTGCAAAAAGCCTGCTGGAAAATGGTACCACCACGGAGTAAGTGCCATCAGTTATGTGAGATGATTTCTTCACATCAGTTTTTTTACCAAGGAGATTGATGACACCTATTCAGATCTGATTTTCAGTAAAGATGAAGAATGGACCAGACTGTGACATGGCGAACCTAAACCAAGCACTTTTTAAAGGGGGAAATATGCAGCTGTGTTTCTTTTAAATGGTAATGTAAATCAGTAGAATCTATTTTAAGCTTGGAAAGCCAAGACACAGGAACAATTTAGCTATACATACAGAATAGGTTGCTGTGAGCATTTGCAACTGCTGGAGAAAAAAAAGCATCGCTAACACACTGAAGAACAAAGCAATTATATATTGAATGTCTGTGGTAGTTTAAAACTCTTACATTTCCCACATGATGGATGAATCAAGAGGATTTTTCAAGAGATCTGCTACATTTATTGTGGTCACAAAGAAGAGTGGGAGATTCTGTGAGGCTATAGYAGGATGCTTCTGCTGTGTATGTCCTGTACTGTTGGGCAGGCATGAAAGTGGCCAGATGCATGGTGTGTTCCACAAATCACTGTTTCACATATTAGCAGTAAGTCTGTTCAGGTCTTTCAGTTCTTTTTCCCTTGGYATGTACAGTTTTTCCTGAAGACATGTGTCAGTTTTAAAGTGTAGTTCTTAACTAAATTTTACCATCAGTCTTGGACTTGCATTCCATTGAATTGTTGAAAGCTGGCTAACGTAGCTGACATTCACAGGAGTTTCATAGARGTGGTATGTTTCCCAGGCCTGGTCTCATCTCATGCTGTCCTTAAAGACATATGGAATACAAACTTGCATCCTAAAACTGTCATCACCACTTCTCTGCATACCATGGTAGAACCAATGCTCTGGAGCAACTACTATAGTCCAAAGGTCCCAGTGCAGGCAGCTAAGCCCTATGTTGCTGAATGAACCTGTGTTTCAGCCATTATCAGCGGGACAATCTTTGGCGTGAGCTGGATCACTCCTGGTAATGTTTATCCTGAGGTGAATGAGCAACGAATGCRGATTCTTAAAATAAGCGTGGCTCATTGACATATACATTCCCATCCTAGTAAATTCCTGACATAAAATCAAGTGGTTCCTGTTGCGCCTTTCAGTTTCTTCAGTCAAAAATATTTCTGATGGGAAATTTTCAGACGCGCTCTGTGACATGAATAAATGACAGTGTACCTTGTTAAATAGCTGGGTTATAATAATTAATTATAATAATCTTTCTCTACTGATCGATGAGCACAAGATAAATTCCCTCCCTTCTTGATCTCTGTTCACTCTCTTCCAGGCTGTTAGACAAACAGCGTGATGTATTTCACAGAAGATGTTTTCATTATCACCTATAACCTCCATTATACAAATTGCATAACCTTTGCTAAAAATAGAGAAGAAAAAAAAAAATTAAGTGCCATTTCCAAAATGTATGTGTAAAATGTCTTTGTCATATTTCCAAGGGGAATTGCATAATTACCAGATCCTCTCCCCTGCAACCTGTTGTCCCCTCCATTGTAGGTACATTGGTATGACATGGTGAAGGGCTCTGGGTGATACCTTGGCAACTCCTGACCTTGCATTTAGCACTTTGGGGACTTGTCCAAAGGTGGGATTCCTGAGAGCTATTTGCCAACCCCAAACTAGTCTTAACTCCAGCCAAACTTTAAGGTAAGAATAGAGTGTAAAGTTTAAGAAATCTGCTCCTTCATTCAAAGACAGGTGCAGAGCAATGAAATGATAAATGACGACACCTCTAATTCTCATGTTGGTTTGACTTCAAGGAGGTTTCTACATTACAGCCATCCAAGCAGGTTCTCAAGTCAAACTGTTACAGGGTTGGAGTCGAGTCCCCCTAGCCAAACCTGCAAAAGGTGAAGTTTTATTCTTACATTGGCCTTTCTCAGCTTACCTTCTATGGAATGAAACCCCATGTGCTGTTGCAAGGTTTTGCAACTCTTCATACTGGCAAATGATTCAGTCTGGGTGGTAGCTGACGGCTCAGTTCATATCCCCTAGTACATGCACAACTTCCATCTTGTTGTGCCTCAGTCTTTATGGGAAGACCATGATAATTTTTTTCTAGCAGAAATTGTTTACTTGTCTGCAACTACTTAACTTTTCAACTAGTGTGATTTTGAAAAGCTGGTACATACAAAGTCTGTGACTGAGTCAAGTCTAACAGGCCAAATATATAAGGTCATCAGATGAGCTTCTGAGGCTTCTGCTTGCTCAGCACTCTGCCAGTGGTACCTGCAAAATTGTACCCTTGCTGTTCAAAACATTAGATTCATAAAAACTTGCAGAAGTTTGCTCGTGAGTGGTTGCTCCAAGACTGTGAGGTCAGGCTCCATAATGAAGTTAATGGGCTTTTGGCTTGTACATGAGGCTAACTCATGTACAAGCAAGAGTCTGCACCTTGTTCTGATCCACAGGACTTGGGACTGTGCCCGACAACGATGTGCCCTACTGGGAAAGGCTTAGGGGAGGTTTAGGTCTTAAATGTATCTTTTTGGGTCTCCCTGGCGCTGACTCTTCATTGTAGGGCTCCGATGGACAGCCTGGTTCTGAGGTTGGTGRATGATGCCCACCAGGAGCCATAGCCTGTGCAAGGATTTGGTAAGGATGGCCACAGGAAAAAAATCCCTGCTTGGATTCTGATATTTCTAGGTGTTAGTCAGGCAAATTACATATGAAAATAATGATTTCAAGATGCTGCTGTTCAAAAACAGTGTTATCCTTCCCATTCAAAGGCAGCTGGAATTAGCCTTTATTTATTTATTTAAACTAATAAAATTTCATGAAAAACGGACTTGCCCTCTCTCCAGGGCAATTTAGAAGTAACCGAAAAATCCCACTCCTCTTTTTCTTCTTTTTTGTTGTTTGTTTGTTTTTAAACACCTGTAATTAAAATGGATGCTTTTTAACAAATGTTTTTTAACAGACTTTTGACTGGATGTAGATCTGGTAAGTTAATTTTTGGTAGTTATTGTCAGTTACACTAAGTAGTTGTATCAACTCACAAATGAAATAGGATTCTTGTATGTAGAGGGTATTTTGCTTTAGTAAAAAATTTTTTTTTTATTTTTTGAGATAATTTTTAAAACTATTCCCCAAAGAAAAGTCGTGGGTTTTGGTTTTTTTGTTTGTTTGTTTGTTTGTTTTGTTTTTTAGTGAGAAACCTCCTAATTACAAATTGAAACACAGATATATCTTCAGAAAAGGGAAGTTTAAAACCCCCTTTATCTCACCATGCAGTAAGCCTTCCTTTCAAATGCAAATGTAAATGAGTCAATTACAAACTTATCTTGCAATTTATGAGGTAAATAAAAATGAAATTAAATAAAGTGTGTAATTTGTCTACATTGTCAGTAGTGTCTTTAATGACTGACTAACACAGACGAGAGATGCATTTTATAAATCAGAGATGCTATTCCATTATAGTGCTCCCAAACTTTTTTCTCCTGCTCCTCCCAAGGCAAAAACCTCGGTCCAAAAATAGTAGAAGTGGAATTGTTCTGCCACAGAAGACACAGGAACAAATTACAGATCTGCTGTCTCCTGAGTGAATGTCCTGGGCTTGCCCTGCCAGGTCTGGCTGATGCTGCCGTGGTCCTGCACAGGTCCTGCTGCAGGGCAGCTGCCTCTCCCATGGGAACCCACCAATTGTCTGCGTTACAGAGACCAAACAGGGACATGGCATGGGGTGGACTGGAACTAAAAGGCTTTGAACATGTGGTTATGTGACGTTTGAGGGGAGGTACCCCTGGTTTGAGCAGAGGTACCCCTTAGCCATTCTGCAAACAGAACCAGAGTAGCTATTTGACAAATCCCACGTCGTTGTTTCCCCCCATGCAGCTATAAAAAGGGATTTTGAGTTTTAGTTCAAGCATACACATGAAACAGCAAGTGACATTCTGCTCCATCAAAGATGATGGGAAAACTCTGGCAGTGAGAAATCACAGCAAAAGGGACTATTTTCTGAAGGAGTGAGATATTGCTCCAAGGTAACTCCACAGGATTGCTTTGGTGGCCTTGCAGGGTTTTTCTGGTAAATACGTTCCCTTCTGAGAGTTACATCTGGTGCAGAACAGAGACCATGGTGTAAAAAAAAAAAAAAAAAAAAAAAAAATTTTTTCATTGAGACTGGATGCTGGATTTCCTATACTGATAGTGCCTTTTCCCCAAGGGAGTACCAGTTTTATCTTCTACTGTAAGGTGAAACTGTGCATTTTTGCATTGGGCTGCTTATGAATCAGCCAATTTTGTATTTCAAGAAAACATTGCTTGGTGTCACCTGCTGGTGTTTTAGTCCAGAAGTTGTGTATTCACTTTCTGATGCTTCCTAACCTTGGAAAACTCCCTTATGTACATTGTCTGTGTCTCCAAGGCATCTAGAAAGCTCACAAGATTTCCTCACAAGTCTGTTTCTTACTCATGCCAGCAGGTTCATTAGTATTAGTGGGATGAGATGTGTAAGGTAGTTACGGAATTTCACCCTGGCTATTGCAAAGTCACCCACATATAAGACAAAAGAGTTGAGAAAAATCTGTAGATTTGACAAAATTTCCTTTGTCTTGCAGCTGTAAGACTTTGCTGTAGGTGATGTCTGTTCTACATATTTGGTGTGAGCATGCTTCCCACTCTGTCACTGTTAAACCCATTGCTTTGGGCTCGGGTGAGGTAACTAATGGCTGGAGAGAAGGAATCTGACTCCTGGCACCCCACTCCTCCAGCTGCAAATTGCCATCTCCCAGTTGAGCTGGTATCTGACTGTGCTTAACCCATTTCCCCCCGGGCATCAGAGCTTTAGCCCCGGTGCTGGAGTCTGGGTTAATGTAGTGGGGTACTTCTCATTTTTACACTTTGAAATCAATCTTGCTACTTGTTTGGGCTCATGAGACCTTTCCCTTGCCTGACCTAATGTGCCTGCAGTCCTGCCCACCAAGTGGTTTGTCTTAAAGTAAATTCATTCATATCAAAGGTGCTGAGATCTTTCAAATGTGGCAGAGAGCAGCCAGGCATGTACAAGGGCAAGAGGTGTCTGTCTGCAAGGAAAACCTTCCACAGACACACTTAACACTTCTTTGGAGAACAAGGTTTCACTTTCAAGGGTGGAAGAGGCTATTTGAATGTTTTAAGGATGATTCAGTTTCATAAAGGCATTCAGAGGGTGCAGGTCTGGAGCTTATCATCCTAATTAACTACATCACCAGTAAGAGGTGGAGAAAGTTTTCTGTGCATGAAACAGTAGAGCAGGGGCTCCACTGCCTTGCTATCCTTGCTGCTTCCAGTAAGTGCATTATGAGCTTCTGGTAAGCTTATTGCAATATTAATAATGGCATTTGTTTAAAAATATCCTGGCGTAGCTCTATGTGCTGATTAGTTTTGATCTCCAGTGTTGCTGCAGAAGATCATCTCCAAGTTGCCCACTTGATCTGACTAAGGAAAGGCTGAGTGAGACAAGGCTACGCTTACACGCTTGAGAAGGATTGTCTTTTCAAGTGGAGATGATTTGGAAACAAAAACAAGAGAAAAAGAGGAAACCCATGTTTTCTACCCCTTTTTAAAATACAACAGAAGAATTGGGGGAAGAATTGAGTCCCTAGGAAATGCTGAGAATTAAGAAAATAAAATACTGTGGCTGTGATCGGAGAGTCTGGCCTGAGACAGCCAAACTCTTCCTTTGACTGCACATGAACTGGTACAGTGCTGGATTTAAATRTGAATGACATCTTAGGTGTCTAAAAGGATAACCCCATGGCATTCAAAAGGACAGAGAAAATGGGACTTTTAATGCAAGAGAGAGAATGAGGAATACTCGGTAGCTGTCTGTACTTGTTTCAGATAGGAGATCCCACAAAGAAGGTGATGCCATATGAAGGTTTCACTACTCTGAATCTCCTTTTTGCCTGAAAAACTAATTTTGTTTGAAATTTACCTGAAAAGTGGGTTTATGACTTCTCCTTGGTGTCTTAATTTCCTTGCATAAACTGGATTACACTGGAAGCTGTTATACGGAATTCTTTGTGTTGACATATTAAGAGTGCTTATTGCAAATGTCTTGTGTTTACTTTGCACGAGGAGTGGGCAGTTTCTCAGATACTTTTGCTGAATTCTTTTCATGCAAATCCTAAAACTGTTGATAGTATTGTGTGCCTGGAAGAAATCCCATCAAATACTTTGGTAAATCTGCAGCTTTTGTGGTTTTATATTAGTGCTGAGTTTACAGGTTCTACAGTCATTCAGAAAAGCTGAAAAGGACAAAAAAAAGTCTCTACTAATTTATTATCTGTGAGTAAATGGCTTTTGAATTCAGTGTCATGAGGGAGCAAATGCTAGCAGGCTCAAGAGAAATGGCACAGCGAAATTGCATCTTGCTGTGATCAGTGATTTCCTCTTGTAGCTGATGGACCTTTTTTTCTCCATCTGTGAAAAGATTAAATCAGAAGAGGGTGACTGGGAATCCAGACACTGTTTGCAATACTTCTTTCCACCTTTTTCTTTCTCTCGATCGTGACTTCTTCGTCCTAAATAGTTTTCTAAAGGTGCCGTCAGTTGGTTGGCCTCTGAATCATGCAGGCACCAGTGGAAGAATGCAAGAATCTGCTACAAACTTTAAGGTYTGATGTGGGAAAAGGCTGCAACTTTTTAAATGGTTGCTGTTCCAGAGCAGTAAGGCTATAGAGAAATATAATTTTATATTTCCTGGGTATTTTATAGATTCATAAAACTTCATGAAAGTTACACCTAAAATTTAGCTATTCACAATACATTTTTGTCACACCTGAATACTTAAAGATGATGAATTTAATACAAAAGTGTTTGTGTTAAAATACTGTACTACATGCTTCATGAATTTATAGTGCTTTTAAATAGGCAATAAATATCGCTATCTTAAATGGAATTGTTTTATAAAGGCTTAATGCTTTTGGCTGTGATTTTCTTTGGCCAGTGCTTCCTTCTGAGCAGCCATCTCAAATAGAAGATCCATGTGCAACTTTTCAGGTTATTTTTCCATTGACTTCGCAATAAACTGGAGTCTTCTGCAAAATCCTCAGAGTAAGAATGGTGCAGCCWTATTGTTTTAAGTCTTCCCTCTAATGTATCATCTAACCTTCACATACTATAATGCTCTCTGCTCGAATGTCACGCTTAAAGCAAAGGCACAAAGTTAATGTTATCCCAACTTTTAGGGACTAACCTAATGCTGGGGGCAAGGTGGATTAGTCCTGTGGGGAGGAAAAATTGCGGAGACATTTTTCACAGCTTCTTCACAAAGACCATGCACATTAGCCTGCAATCCTAATGGTAGGCAGGCATTTGCCTTGCTCACACTTCCAAGCCTGTTTACAGCTAACATGCTGCCCCAGAGCAACTCCCTTATGGTTTCCACTCTATACCATGCTGCCATTAGGGGTTTTTCTAAACCTTCTTTAGGTTTTCCAGCCTGATAAGTAGCCAGCCTGACAATCAGACTTTGATGGCGCTGAAGARGGCAACGTGGAAAACTTTATTGTTCTCTCTCTATGTTCCTCCTCCAGCCTTTTCCACAGAATTTTTCCATTTTAGGTGGAATAACACATTTTGCTTGACTTCATATGAAGTGCTTCATTTTGCAGGCCTTGCTCTGTGTGCTGGTTTTCTGAGGTCCACTTCTRTGGTACTGAACTCTCCGCCAAGAACTATATATGGAGTCAAAATATTTTTCTCACAGTATACGATTATGCTCTGGGATGTCCAGAACTTGATGAAACATTCAACATTGTGCCTGAACTATTTTTCTTCACCACTAACCCCTTTCCTCAAGGGGTTGTGGCCAACAAGTGTGTCATGGCCAAGGAAAGCTCAAGAGTGTGCAGGATCCAGGTGGTGGGAGCCAAACACCAGGGTATGGGTGTTTAACTGAGAAGCTCTTGGKGTAGTCTTGCTTCGGAAATATGAACGTATTACTGATACCAAAATGACTTGACTCCACTTTTAGCGGTGATAGCTTTGCTGCTTGAAACCTCAAGTTTTCATTACTATGAAATGAAAAATATTTTCTTAGAGCAGCATGAATTGCCATCCTCTTGCATTTCTCAGTTTACTCTTTCTTCTGAAAGTTGTTCAAACATTCATTTGACTACATAATTAAAGCAAGCACTATAGTATTGAAAAAGAAACATTTCAATTGCCTTTAAATTTTAAACTGGAAAACAAATGAGCATGGAACAAGATTACCCTTTGCAAAGCTAAAGCACTGGTAACTTTCCAAAGGAATAACAAATTATAAGGATTTTTTGACAGGCAAAGAAATCCGATTTCTTCATTTCAGTGTGTAACTGTTCCCTGCATCCTTGGTTTGTTCAGTTCCATTTTTCATTTACTTCTGCCATGCTGTTTGTTGCTAAATGCATTCTTTTATCTAAGAAACACTCTTAAACACCTCTATGGACCTACCAGTGAGCATTAAAAGCATGCTGGGAGAATCCTCCTTCTTGTAGAGGTTCAGAGTGTTTTTCTGTGGCGTGTTCTTTGCCATGCTTTTCAGGCTTAAGATCAAAGGTCTACAACCTTCCGCCAAAATACTTGCAATCTATTTCAGTCTGGATTGCATCGGGAGTTGGCAGCTTGAGCATGGCTTTCTGCTCAGGCCCTTTTAGCCTGAGTGAATTTTAGAGCAGTGATATTCTTGTAGCCTGAGGGTTTTTTCTGGTCTAGAAGACTTCAAGAAGTCCTCTGAAAAGACTACAAAACTGTTTAAAAAAAAATACCCCACCCAAAAAAACCAAATCAACCTTATATTCCCATGTAGGTATGCAGGGACAGGGTAAACAGGAGGAAAATACAGGTTCATAATATAATAATATAAGGTTCATCTCAATGAATGTTCAAAATTCATTGTAGTTTCCACCTGTAAATGAAAATCACTMTGGCATCGGAGCATGGGATGGCAGCTGGATTATCTTTTAGAACAGACAGGTAGTTCTTCGCTTTCAAGAAAGGTGAGAAATACTGTTGTTGGGCACTCTTTTTGCCTGTCCTTCTTGATGGGGGTTGGAAGGCAGAAACTTTGTCAGATGTGCTAGGCTGTCATCATTGCAGGATTTCCTCCTGTAAGACATTGTCTGCTTGCTGTGGAAGGATGTGACCGCATGGGAATGGTCTGCAATAGTTATTCTTCAATAACCTTTTGGTAAGTTGACTTTCTTCAATGAAACCGAACAAAGGGGCCATTAGTGTGTCAAACCAGAGTGGCGGTCTGGGCAGGGGGGACTTGGTACTGATTGCTTAATGCACTTTCATTTGACACCTGAGGGKTTTTTTTTCCCTTTAACAATGGCTTTGCTGGGCAGGCAAGCCCTCATTCACTGCCTCAGAGATGGCTGGGCTGAGCATTTTTAGGAGGTCTGGCCTCATCTCACTGATGAGAACTGGGAATGGAAATAGAAAGGAGCTGCTTCAGTATGGGTGTTAAATAGCTGCCTCTGAAAAGTCTTTTCTGTACTGGGCACCTCAGTCTGTGCCTGGAAACTTTACGCCTTCCCAGCCCTTCCCACTTCCCCAAGACTCTGGCATAATATCAAAAACCCCCAACAAACCCTCTGTCCTCAGCCTGCTGCGGGAGCACTCCCATATTTTCATCTTATTTGATTTTTTTATTTTTTTAGGGGTGAAGAGTGCTTGTGTTTAACTTCAAGTAGGTGAGACTTTGTACATTTGTCTGTTCATTGTCAGAAGAACTTCTGCCTTACCTTGTGACTGCTGTATCTTATCCTAATGGATATTGCGGTGTTGTGTATTGCCTGAAGCTCTTCTGCCTTGGTCATCAGCAGCATCATTATAGTCCCTTTCTTTTGTAACTATTTTATTGTTGCTGAAAAATGAAGATGCAGGACAGCGGCTGAAAAGCCAGTTGCATTCAGATCTCCTGATGAGTATCTGTCTTCAATTTTGTGACTTAAAAAGGAAGAGTCATTGCAATCTTGTACGAACAGAGCTTCCATGAATTGCACTGTGATCATCTTAACAGAGGAGCATAGCCCATATTCTCAGTACAGTCACAAACTCCTTTTACAAGGGCCAGAAAGCAGAAGATAGCTTGTTTTGAAATTCTTTGAGACATGCAGGACAATGAGGCAACTGATGAATAAAGTTCTGGTTTGTGCCTCTGAGAACCCCTGTCCTCACAACAAAAAACCCCACTCGTTCCTCTAAAATGAATCGGGAACAAAAGATGGAAATGATCTTTTATCTCAAAATTGCAAAGGGGCTTTAAAAGTCCCTTGCATTAAAGTCCCTGTTGTCTCTCTGACTTTCCAGGTTGTAAAGGCAGCTCTCCAGCCTCCTATATCAAAGTCTGGAAAAAAAAAAAAAAACAAACAGAAAGGCTTCCTCCTCCCATCCAAATAAGTGTTCAAACACATTGAGGGAGTCAATCCTAAAATTTCATCAGTACACTCTTGATCCTGACATGACTGGCTGTTTGAAGTTAACAAAAGGCTACTAAGGTTTTAATTTTTCACGGAAGCTGAACTGGTCAAAATCTTTTGAACATCTTTTTTTTCCCAGTTTGGTCAGAAAATGTCTTCCAAAGGGTTTTTGTCTATGTCTTTGTAGAATAGAATAGTTTTGTTTAAACTTGCCCCTAAAGGCCTCTAAAGTTCAACCTGGAAATCATGGTCAGGTTTGGAAGATTTACTTACCCCAGAATAGCAAACAGGCCAGTGGGTTGGTGCCATCGGTTGTACTTGCAGCCAATGCCTTGGTCTTTTGGGCCGGAAGAGAGGGCTGGGTGTGGATATTTTGTTTTCAACATGGATAATTTGTTTTCAATTTGCTATGCTGATGGAGACAATATTATTTAGATTTTGTCTTAGACTGGGCTGTCCCCTTGGGCTGATGATGTCTGTCTGGTCTGGAAGGGAGTACATGGACCCATCCTGCCTTGATTTGGGGTAATGCTTTCAGCGCTTCATAATACAGATAAGTGACTCTCGGTCACTTTTGGTTTCCTTCCTGAATGTCTGCTGTGGGCCTGCTCTCGTACAGCAGTGTGGTGGTTCCCCTGCTCACCTGTTCCTTTAGTCACTTTCTAAACAAAATCTCCTTTTGACATTATTTTCTTAAGGTATACTGAGCTTTCACCTCTCCCTACAGTGTAGAGTCAAGGGTTTCTCTAGGCTTTGGATATAGTACATTTAGAGAGATAATGTTGGCTCCATGACAACACCAAGTATTTACAGTCTCAGAGGAACTGATCCTGGTAATGCATCAACCTGAGAAGATAGCTGCGGCATTGCAGCAGGAGAAAACACCCAGGCACGCAGTCTGGTCCATCCCCGCAGCTGCAAAGCGAGATGTGCCAGCAGCCTGAGCTTCCCGCAGAAGCCTAGAGCTTCCCGCAGTTGCGTTCCTGCTGTTTGCATGCCAGTTGCAAGCCCTCATATAAGGTCCCCAGGATCTACAGAGCTGCCTTAAGTCTTTCAGCGTGCAGCTTCGCGATGTGAATGAAACCATCTCCATTTCGGCAAATTTCTCTCTGGTCATTTCCTTCACACCCTCAGTAAACAGCTTCACATTGAAGTGTCTCCTTAGATGTTTCACTGCCTAATATATTTTATTTTTTCTCCAGCGGTAGAAAATTAACAGGCCGATGCTGGGATGGTGCTGGTTACTGCCATGTACTGATGGGCGATCGCAGGGAAGAATCTCTTCCCGTCGGGGACGGATGCTGCCTGCAGGTGTATTCTCATGGAAGAAGGGCTGGAGGGGAGTGCAGCAGGAACGTGGCCCTGCTTCTGCTGCATCCTCAGAAATGAGGCACTGAAGTCCCCCTGATGCTGAGCAGGCACTCTCAATGCTGTGATGTTGTTTTCTGTGCTGAACTGAGAGCAGCAATGTATGTTAATGTATAGCTCAAAGTGTTGATGCATCTTCCTGGATTGGAGCACAAGATGTCTCTTGTTTCTGCTTTCTTTTTTTTCTTTCTTTTTCTTTTCAGTTTGTCTTGAATGCCATGGGTGTAAAGATCTGTTGGTTAAGACTGCCATGTGCAATTTTTTCATATTAGTTTATTGTTTTTCTTTCTTTGAAGAAAGGTAACAGAAAACCCATGTAAAGAATAAGGTTTTCATAAAGCGAAAATTGAATGCTGTTACACTTTTGGAAGCTTTAAATACACAGAATTGCAATACTGAAATGCTGCAAGCCCGTGTAAGATTTACTGTTGACTCTCTACCCCCTCTCTTATGACACACAGACAAAACTTCACAGACCAAATATCACTGAAATGGTATCCTTGGATAACTTTGCTGTTTACATAAGCACGTTTTTAAAGATATGCTTGAGACAGTAATGAGAATTTACAGTGCRTCTCAGAGCACAGGATAATTCTATTTTAATTATAGAGGGCAGTTCTTCATTACGGAATGCTCAGAGAAAAGTGCAAAAGAAATCTGATTTTCATGCTGTTATAATTAAAGGGAATACAAAATTTAAAAACCCCCAAATAATCACAAGTTTGAATTAATAGCAAGGGAAATATTTTGTTTATTAAAAAATAGAAAAGATTGAAATACCAAAAATGAAACAATGGCGTCCTGGAAAGAATTAATTTGTGAGGAGACAATATGATTGGATGTCCCTAGTTTCATTTTTGTGTGTCAGTTTTTCCTTCACATCCTGCTTTTCCCTTTCCTTTTCATGTATTCATTATATGACTTGTCTCCTTGTAGTCAAAAGGATCTGGGGTTAAATTGCTTCAACAGCAAAGTCATAAATTCCACTTAAGCTCCTGTGCAGTAGGGGGCAGCTTGCAGAAACGATGTCTGATTTTTGTTCATTGCCTTTAGAATGTGAAAGGGATGGTTTATGCAAATAGTGCTTTTAGTTGATTGAAATATTGCTTTTACTAATGTGCTTTCCTGTTTTCTTCAGATAAAGCATTGGCTGTCCATGTGCTAAGTGCACCACTATGTCTGAATGTCCTACTTTTAGAAACAAAAATATTAATGCTACAGACTGTAAAGTACAAATTTCTGTTGAAGTATTTCTTAAACTGAATCTATTTTTACTCTTTTAATTAGATCTTATTCTCCTTCAGATTTTAGTAAAAGTTTTTCAGTCACTCATAAGAATGATACTGACCTAGATATGGTTCTGATCTGTGATTGGTATCATTGTACGTAGGCATACAGGAATATTGACAGAACCAAATAATTTATTTTTAGCTTAAAGCAAGTGAGCTAACCTTCTGGCAAGAAAAATGACATTGCTCTGTCTGCCAGGTTGTTTTCTACTATTCCTTTTTCCAAAAAAAGTTTAGTTGTAAGTTCTTGTAGGAACTTACAACCAGTTGTGGAGTTGGGTGTTTAGTTTGTCTGGACTTGAATATGTTCTTTCAGAAGAAATTCAGCTCTCTGTCTGAAAGTTAAATTAGATTGTCTATAGAACACTTGTGTCTGACTTTGCTTAATTTAAAGACAAATAAAACTTTTCCCACACAGACCTTGCACAGCAGACCTTGTGGTAGAAATACCATCTGTGCGAAAATATATCAGCAGTGTAGTTCCAACCAGTCAAACTTCTGTAGCACACTTGCTGCCCTCAAACAATTTCTTCATCCTGTTCACCAAATAAAGCATGCATCCTGAGGASAATTCAATTATATTACTTAAAAACATGAATATGGTACCCAGGAGGCCTGCCTGGAGACTATGTAGACCATCCCAGTTTTGGCATTTTTGATGTTGAATGACTGGATCTGGAAAATAAAATAATTTTGTCTGAATTATTTTGTATGGAATTATTATTACTATTGTTGTTTTTATTATCTTTAATTTGTCATTGAGGAAAAAACTCTGCAAGGTTGGCTTCTCCCTCTGTTCCACCAAATAACTCTGACACTCAGGTAAGTGCCAAAATGTGGTGGGAATGACAAAYGGACTACTCATACTTTACATTTTTCAGGGCTTTCTAGGAGGGGTAGGCTGACAAAGTTTCTTCCCCATGTGATATCCCCAGTTGAGGACACTGGGTACCGGTGCAGGATTTGGTTTCCATCCCTCTTCTCCGTCAGGATGAGCATTATATACACAGAAAATGACTCCTGTTTTAGGTACATCATAGCTATAGCTGTGCTGGTGCTTGGCATACAGGAAGATCTTCTTCATGGTTCAAGTTGCCTGAAATCGATGACTTTCAGGTTCCCCAAGCAAGCTGCGCATTTGCTCCTACTGTTCCTTAGATGATAATGGAAGTTATTTTGGAGAAAAATCCAATCTTTTTCCAGCACTTATCTTGTGGGGAAAAGCTTCCTTTCAAAATTCTTGGGAAACCTTGGGCACTTTAATTAAAAACAAACCAACCCAAAGCAAAAGCAAATGTTAGTTTAATTTTTAAATGTGTTCTCTCTACAGCTGATGGAGAACAGGCTTCCTTGTTGAGGAACTCAGAGTTGCTAAGTTATGCTTTTGCACTGAATTGGCCTTTTTCTTCCCAGTAGAAAAAGGCAAGGAAGGTGAGTTAATCTAGGCCAAAATCAGTGTTTAGGGTTCTCCCAGGCTAACTGTTTTAATTCAAAATGATGAAAAAAATTTTGAAACAAGTCATCAGACTTGATTGGTTTGTGTAACAAATGTAACCTACTTGACAAAACTTCTCTATTTTGGGAGGTAGAACAATCTTCGACCTTCTTCCAAGAACATATTGGAAGTAGGGAAGAAGGGAGTTTTTCTCTTCCTCTAAATACTAACTGTGTGAATTATTAGTGATGTGTGATCAGTCTGCATGTCTGGTACTTGTATTACTCCTAAGTGTTCCTGTATGGCAATTAATTTATTAATTGATTTACTGATGCTTTGTGTTTTGGGATCTGTATTTTGAGTAGCGGAGAAAATATATCTGTTGGTGGCACACTGCCAAGTTKATCTATTTTGTCACCTTAACCTAAAGAGCTACTTTAAATGAGCTGCCTGCTATTGCAGACAGGTATCCAGCCACAGCTAGGTGCTTTTTGGGTCCAAAAGAAAGAGCTCCTGCAGGCTGTGAAGGACTCCAGACTGTGTCCTTGACACCTGTGGTGAGCTGATGTTGTTGACTTGAGTAGCTCTAAAGCCTCCAAGCTAAAGCTCACTTGAGAGCTGAGCTATTTGCGCCAGGGAAGACCSAAGCAGGGGAACTATCAGATCAATATGGCACGAGGGTGAGATAAACCTCATTGGCATGTGGCTTTATAATGGAGGAAGTCTCTGCCCTTTGTGTGATACGGAGCTTATTCCAAGCAAATTGGCTTGAATTTAAACAAACAGCAAAGGATTTACCTGCCGTGTCTTGCATATGCCTTCCCTCTTATACTGCTATAATGCSATGCGTGGACATATTCCCTGGCAGCTGGGGCTCTGTTCAAGYAAAACGTGTGTAAAACCATCAGGGCATTAAAGCATTTTGCATTCAGTGAATCTGATCTATCAGCACAAYTTAGCTTGATTTTTAGAGCAAGAAATTTGAAATTAAAGATGGCTTATTGATTCCCTGTTGTTTTCTCAGCCAGGTTAATTCTGATATGCACCCGAATTTTCCCCCAGGGCTGATTTTAATTTGGATCAGAGTACCTACAACTGCAGGATAACATTGCTGTGTCTATGCAATAGACAGGGATAAGGGAAATCAGGTAATGTCTCAGTACACCCCAAGCTGTTGGCTTGGTACAGAAGTAGTGTACAAAATTAGCTTTGCACCATCCAGGGAATTTTCCTGGGACTTAGTCTTCCAGAATGATAGCTCATCTTAATGACAGAAACCAATATAAATGAATATAGCATGGAATTGGATCTGACAAACCCCGGCTTGAACAGCTGCTCCAGGTAACAGGCAGTGAAGAATCACAGCAGGAGACTTCTGAATTTCATCTCCCCTCTTTGCTCTGCCTACCCCAACACGTACATCTGATTCTCTGTGAATTATGGCAGTTGATATCTAGTGGTCTGGGACAGGCATGGCAGAAAAAGTTGTTGCTTGTTGAAATCCACAGTCCTTCCAGCTGCAGAACTGCTGTTCTTGTGACAATTCTGATTGTGAAGACAGATTCTGCTATAGAAATCTCGGGGTTGGAAAATCTCAGCACTCTGGAAACAGAGGTTAACTGTCTGTAAGGTTGCCATGCCCAGCTTCCCTTTGAAGTGGCCAGCTTGAGTGGAAAATTTAATAAACACTTTGAATCCTGACCAGAATTACACACGTTTATAGGTATCAATGTGAATAATAGCCTTCTGTATCCTTTGAGAATGATGAAATATAAAAATGTCTGCTTAGAATGAACTGTAAAATAAACCAGCCACATTTCTTGGGTCCTCTCCAGGTTTCTGAGGTGCACATTCCTCTGCCCAGTCTGGAAACTCACTTATCCAAATAACCAGCATTTCAAAATTGATGGTGGGCTTTCTGAAAAATATTTTTGTGAATTTTCTCTGAAGATATGCAAGTCAGTTGCTCATTTTATTCATCTCACTGGTATAACTACTTCTCCAAAATACAAGCGCGTACCCCTGACAAGTGCGTACCCCTGATGTATTTATTGTCACATGTGAAATGTGCCCTGCYTGGCCCTTAAAAGCTGCAGTCCTTCTTCTGGTTCATTCCCAACTGCAATGCTGTGCAGATGGTTGCTGTGGCTATGGGCCACTGTGCTCAAAGGACTTGGCCCCAAGGA
Source organism: Phoebastria nigripes (assembly GCA_035582835.1). NCBI lineage: Eukaryota > Metazoa > Chordata > Aves > Procellariiformes > Diomedeidae > Phoebastria > Phoebastria nigripes. The sequence continues at coordinate 1,228,821 of JAYKAV010001632.1, forward strand.
CAAGTGGCATGGCACAGCTATACTTTTTTTCAGTAATCTATGCAAAGTACCAACAGTTGATTGATTGATTGATTGATTGATTTTTAAATGTTAAAAGGGTTAATAGCACCCTTGAGATCTGTAGCATCAACATAATTCACAGTATTAGCCCTAAATTAAATTAAACAGAGATTTTTCATTGTGCTTAAGGTATCTGAGTTTCAAAGGGAATTAAGTACCAAACTCCCTTTTAAAATCCTGAAGTTATCTGATAGAATTTTATCTAGAATTGTTTTCTGGATGCTAAATTTAGGCGTGGCTTAGGATGTTAACAGTAAGACCTGGCCTCTCTTACACATAACCCTATAGCAAGAGATTTCATGTATTACTTCAGTTTTCATTTATGTCTTGAAAAGTTTACCATCTTATCAGTTACTGGGATTTAGGTTGATTTGCATTGATGAGATTGACAGCAGTCAGAAGATGGATATGATATGTGCAATAATTTTGACTAGTAGGCAGGGTAGGGCTCTGATTAAAGGCTCAGGCTAGAGGGATGTGATTTACCAAGAATTTAATGTCTTACTCTAAAGATGGTGTTATTAAAACTTTTCCTTTTTATTTGAAAAACATGGAGATAATTCTTTCTAGGAATACTGCATCTTGATGAAAAGTTAGACTTGTTCAAGTTGTCTCTTACCTTTCTGTCAAYGTTTCTGGGTTCTCTTTGTACACACAGGTTTCCCTGAACTGAAACATTTTTTTCCTGTACAGAACACACCCTTGTAAATTTTAGTAATGATCATATGAATAAAGGAGTTACTTCACCATTAGCTTGGTGAAAAAATAACCTGGCCTTAATGTTAAGATTACGTGAGGGTTAAGTGGATGAAGGAAAATGACATAGTACCACTTTAATAAAGGAAGTTCTTACATCCCTGGAACTACACGTTGCTAAACAGGGGTGCAGTCGTGAGAAGGAATTGTACCCTGACAGGAACTGCAAAGCTTATAATCAGCAACTGAATAGTGACCTTCCTACACAGGATATTTTGGGATGGAGAGGAAACTGTAAATTGAGACATGAATATTGACTTCTGACAATATTAACTTCAAGAGAAGACAGTGGAGATAGTCAGGGACATAAAAATTTGAAATAAGATTTTGTGTTTGGAAAAGGGGGGCATTTATACCCACCAAAAAGAAACAATGAGCGAAAGCTGGGTGTTTCAAATCCTGCTTCTGTCTGTAACCTAAATCTGGAAGACATCCTGCCTTATGTTTCCAAGTGGAAAGGTTACCACCACTAACCCGTCCCCACCAGCTCCCTGCCTAGCATTCAGGCAAGGGGAGCTCAGCCTGGGAAGCGTTGGGAGCTTGGCTCTGCGGCATAGGGCTGTGAAGGCTGTATAGGAGTGGCATGCCTTACATTTTGGTCCCGCCGTGTTCAAAATCCTGATTGTGGGCAAACACGAAGCACATCTACATAAAAGTAAGCCAAGAATTATTATTTTTTTAAGTATAAGTGGAATCTTAAGAGTCTAATTGTTAGTCCAGATCTAGTTGTTACAGACAAAGAAATAATTATAATGCAGTTAAAATTGTAACAACACCCACACTTAGTTTCTACCCCTTTTCCTGGGGTTATGCTCACCCTTCCCCTGCTCCACTGGGTCCAAAGGTCAGTGGCTTCACTATGGGGTTTGGTGTGTGGAGAGTTGTTACGGCATGTCGCCAGCACCTGGAGTCCTTTGCCGGGAGGAATATGCTGTTCATGTTGCTGATCTCTACCACGATCCACTTGCGGTCATTCGTTATGTATAACACTCTCTTACAACTCACTCCACTGGTCTCCAGCTTCATGTTACTTTTGAATTTACTATAAATGGTAACTGCTACGCATCTTAGATACTATTTCTTTGTCTTTTTCAGCCCCAACACCAGTGTTGCCTGGCTCCAGGTCTGCTTTTTTTTTAACTGACCATTTGGGAGCTGTGCACCGCCCTGAGATCTGCAGTACCAAGCGCTGGCCTCATCTCTCACCATCCCATGCCTATACTCCTCTACACCGCCTCCTGCATCCCCACTTCTCAGGGTCTGTGCTCTTGCACCAGAGCTGTATTTCTCTGCACTACAGCATTGTGTTAAAGCCATCAACATCTCATTCTAATTTTCCCAGAACAGACTGACCAGCTGAGTCTTATCTCACTAAGACTTTTTAAATTATTGCCCGTTTTGCATATCTGTTTCAAACTGTTAATCTGACGGGGAGGTTACTGCCCCAGTTTGTCTGCTGGGTGGAAGGAGATTCTGCCTACCAGATTCACAAATAGGAGTGGGAGAGGGATGGGTCAGTCAGGCAGTTGCCGTATTTCACATCTGGCTTATTAACACCAGCTTCACTTGATGGGGCTTGAATTTGATAGCTAGGAAGACACCCTGCAGCTGTACGCCAGCTGCAGGAGCCACTCAGCTGCCTGCACTGGAGCTGCACAGGACTGGAGAGGAGCTAAATGAGGAGCTAAACTCCCAAATTGCTGGTGCTTATCTGGAGGCATCCCCATTCCAAATCCCTCCCTCCTTAAGCAAAGGCGAAGTCTGAAAGCACTGTCTTGGAGTTGCAGGTTTTTATTTAGGCGTTATTTTCTGGATTGCCTGAGTGACTCTCAATTATCCATATGTGTGTATATATATGTATGTATGTATGTATACATGCATGCACACACACACACATGTATATATATAAAATCTCTCTTATTTGGTTAATGTTAAGTGAACATCAAGCTGGCAAACAGAGACTTTCACCAAAAGTTATACTGGAAATTACTAAATTTTCAAAGACACTCAGGGTGTCTAAGAATTATACTGGAAAGCACCAAAACAGGTTTGGTGCTTTCATCCTACAGACATTGATAGAGGTTGAATATCTTGTCTATGCATATGCCTTTTAAAGGGTATGAATAAACACCAGAGTTTCTGAATCCTCGTTGCAGCTGAGTGATTCCCACTGGCCACCATGGGTCATGCAGGCTTTGGCTGTGCTTCCCTGCCTGCTGTCTTCATGGGCAGTGGTCATGGCCTGGGGGATTTTGTCACTGACAGTGTTCAAATTAATTTTCTCTTGTATGTGCTAAAGATAACTGACATGTTGGGAGATCTCAGTGTGATCTGAAATCCCAAGCAAGTTATTTGTAAGGGCTGTAGCACACACAGTGGGAACAAACTATTGGGTAGAGGGTCTAAAACTGCTTTTAGAAACCATTAAAATTCAAAATTCTCTAGAGAATTTTTATTGAGTGGTATTTCAAGGGGGTTATAATCGTATTTCTGACATCTGTTGCTGAGATTAGCAGTAATCTTTCTTTCCTGTTTTCTGTATGACATACTAGTACAGTCCTCATAAAGTCTGTGTCACTGCAGGAATACCAAGTACTTCGAAATTATTTGAACTCCATGAGTAGCTGAAGTATTTAATGGTAATCTATGCATTTGTTAAATTTACAAGTGAGGCAGCACAGTATAAATAATTAATCTGGGGACAGAACAATGTTTTTCAAAGTTTCCCTTCCCTACTTACAAAAACACATTTTCCTCAGGAGAATACAACTCTGTTGGCAAGAGGCACACCAGATACTAAACTCACTTGTGAAGACGGTTCGTATTCTCCAGGTTCAGCTGTTGTGGATGTTTAAGCAGAAATAATTCATTTTGGCTAGCTGATGAAGTCTTCACCTTCAGATTCTTTAGCTTGCTCATATCAGAAATGTATCAAGAATTATTCCAAAAATTCTTTTACCATCAGTATGTCTTTGTTGTCATACATTTAAAAACCTTTCTGTAAGAACTTAAATTTCAGGATAAAACTGTGTCAGAGTAATCCTCCTCTTCCTTTTTTTTTTTTTCCAACTCTGTCTGCAGTCCTCTAAAAAGGTAATTGAAATATATTTTTAAAGTCTGCGATCATGCACCTCCAACAGTGTAATGACAAGGGCTGATTAGAGGGAGCAACTCTCTGCAACCAGGTATGTTTTCTCACAGCTCTTGTTTACTGGAGGAAGTTATTTTGCAGTTAGCAAGGGTGTAATAATTTATGGTAAGCTAGTTGCTCTGATTGAATTTCCCTGATGATCGCTCTGACCATGTCCTAGCTACGAGGCAGTTTTCCCCATTTTCAAAGGAGAGCAAAATCCCCCACATGATGATGCTCTTGGGGTTCAGGTGCACAGTCAAGCCAACCTGTTTTAACACACTTTTTTGTCATTTGAAACTCGGGTGTCTAACAAAAGTTCGATGCCCAGCCTCTCTTGGTAACTAATGGAAAGATTCCTCTACCTGTTATTTTAGGGGGACATAATTATTGAATCCTTAAAACTTAGATAATATTTTGATGTTGTAAGACACTCAAGATACTTCTATGTGTTATTTTAGGGGGACATAATTATTGAATCATTAAAGCTTAAGGAAATAATGTTGTGATGTTTTAAGGGAAAGGTTATAGTTGTACTTCTGAAAAATTGCAAATATGAAAAGAAATCAAGTATATGCATACACGTGTGACTGAATTTGAATGCAAGATCTAATTTAATTTCAGATACCAACAACACTAACATCTTGCTGCTAATTACAGCTTTTCTGTATTTAAACCTTGCTATATGCTACTGATACACTCTCTTAAATACAGCACAGTCTGTTGGGAAAGCTTCTACTTTAGGGATGTCCATTGTGTTCAAGCCATAGGAGAAAAATCAGTCCTTGCAATGACCAGATGAAAATATTATTATTATTATTATTACTGTTATTATTGTTATTATTATTATCATCATCATTACACAGTAATTGTGTGAGGCTCCTGTTTCAACCAACACTTTTCATCAGCTCAGTTCCTGAACAGTTCACAGAAAGGTCTGTATCACAGTCCCATCTATAAACCTGGGAAACTGAAGCAAAGTGTGGGGGAAGTGAATTGTGCAAGGCCACTGAGCTGGCAATTACAATGAGGATTCATACAAACAATAACTGCATCGGRTAAGTGTGATTGCCTTGAGTCCTGTTCTGATGTACAAAGCTATTCAGGGTAGCGCTAAATAGCTATGAATATGAGCTGCCAGCCAGTATCTGGTTAGCATGGTAATGCACTGTATTGTCTCCTCTGCCTAGTATCTCATCAATTTTGCAGGTGCGGACTTACAGAAAGCTGTTTTAAAATATACATTTTCTGATGTTTATTAGTAAATTTGAGAGGATCAGCAAAAGATATCTGAAATACACTTGAGGATTAAACCATCTCTTCAGTTCAATTCAAAGCACTACATAGTGCAATAAATGTTTGGGACTGTGAAAGCACTGATGCGCAGCAGTTGCTTTTCCTCTGAGCAGGCAATTACTGTTTTGTTGCCCCTGCAAACCTAGGGTCAATCATCCTGGTTGCTCCTGGGGACCTCGGCCCCTGCTTTCTGCCCACCCATCTGCTGGTAGAGCTAAGTGTCTTGGCAGACCCCACCTAACTCTGTGGGTTGGGACCAAGACTTATTGTAAAGACAAAAACCTCTCACTGCCCATAGTGTAAATGGGGCAGACATGCAGGTCCTGCCTTTCCTAGGAGCTGAAGAAGAGCTCTTCACCCTACAGGCATTTTAAGGCAGTAGTGAAGATGCGATCCCGAGAGTGATGTTGTCCCTACACACAGTTAATCCCTCGTCCCTTGTGCACAGGCAGCGGGTGTGCAATGCGGGTGTCTCAGCAGGAGCAGCAGCGTGCGGCAGGGTCGGAGCAGCTGGCTGGCCACAGCGGCATTTTTGGGTCTTCTTCCTACCCGTCCGTCTTTGCTCAGCCTTGCTGCCTGCCCAGGCTCTCCCGGCCTGGGAGGGCCCTATTAGTTCAGGAGTTATTCACCACAGAAACAACTGATGAGGTCTGTGAGAGCATGACAATACAATTTTTTTCATCATAAAAAAAATGCTTTCTAACAAGATTAAATGTTCTTCATTAGGAAGTCTGTTTCTTCAGTTTTCCTTTTCTTTGGTGTTTTTTTGTTTGTTTGATTGTTTGTTTGTTTGTTTGTTTGTTTTCCCAAATTATATTATGTTTAGATAATTCTCTTACAGGACAGAAAGAAGAATAGACTTTCCATTTCTTCAATTTAAAATGTAAACTTTCCTTGTAGATTTTGTAGTAGTCTTCCATGAATGTTCATGCTTACACAGATACTGACTGTTACCTCTGTGTGTTTGCATCCTTACAGTAAAGGTGGTGCAGCTCCATGGAAATGGGTGATACTTAACATTACAGGGGACAGTCTCCCTTCAGCTCTTCCTCTTAAACCAATAACCTAGGGTCATTTCAATGACACCAATGAGTCCATGCTTTTTAGCTGATCAAATGTGTGACATGAGGATGTTTCTGTGAAACTGTTGAAGTAAGACTAGATATAGCTCATCTGTTTGTAGCATCAGATAAGTAGCTGTGAGGAACAGTTTTTTTATATTCTGTTTTATGTACATGTATTAGAAATAAATATTCCATATACAGGAAAAAGAAATAAAATGCATTGAACAAATTATTTGCTTAATTATACTTAGTATGTCATTAACATTTATTTTCTTAATTATACTTAATATGTCATTAATGTCATTTGGCTAAAGCCAAAGCTTTAGCTAGATCTTCTGTCCATCTTTATTTATTATATTTAGTTTACAAGCAAAGGTTGTACAAAAGGAGAATGTCCTAATGCTCAGTGCAGTGGGCTGCTTGTTCCACGCACAACAGTGACCAGGTGACAGAAAGGGAACATGCTATTTTTGAAACAAAGAAGTGGCAGAATTATCTGCAGGATGTTAGTATTGAATGGGTAGATCATCAAATCCTTCCTAATAGATGCAGAATCCTTCTCAGTGAGAGGAGGCTTCAGGAAGATCTAACTGCAAACAGTCTCGCTGGAGCTTAATCATTCAACAGGTCAAAGAAGATTAAAGCAGATGCTGAATATAGAAAGGAAAATAATCTCCCTTCCTCCGTGCAACATCTGCTCTTTTTTTGCCAGAGGCGGCTACTCTGCTGCTTCCCACAGCTAATAAAATTAGCTAAATCAATTGAAAAAGCTCACTGCTATTTTTTCAAATATATGTATTTTATAAAATTAAAACTGTATGTGAGTGACATGCTGAGAATGAATTTCTGAGTACATATTTATCTGGAGGCTCAAATTGAAAAATACCCATATAAAACCTTGTTTGCAAAGACAAATGAGGAGGATCAGCTGAAAAGAAGGTGGATAAGGAGAAGAACAGATTAAAAGAAAGATGCTTGATGAACTAAGCTCACTGAATTAACTGTTTGTAGTGAGGAGTCCATAAAATAGTGGTGTTGCCCTTCAGTATTTATACTCATTTGGGTATAAATACTTTTTTTCTCACTTTTTACAGGACTGTGTGTAGAAATGTGTCTTTATGCATCTCTTCCAGCATCAAAGTTGATTGAAATTGCCAAATGGTTTCCCTAGTTATTACGAAGGACTGACCCAAAGCAAGGCTCAGGAACGTGTTTCTAAGAAACTCAGTCTTTCCCTGGCTGGGAAATCTTCACCAATTCCAGGTTACAAAACCTGGAGGGGGTTTGTACATTCATAATACCAAAGATTTAGCACTTGTACAGTGTTTCTAAACTGGAGACCTCTAGAAAAAGCTTTAGATGCGAGGTCACTATAGTTTTCCTTATTCATAGCACTGGAAGTGAAGGAAAGTGAAAGAATGGGTTGAACTGGGACAACAGGGAATTCAGTCACAGGACACTGCATTGCAGTGAAACTCTTTGAAATATAGAGCAACTCTGCCGATCCTGTGCACCTTTCAACAAAAAAAGTTTTTAGATATATCTATATACATATATATAAAAAAACCCTTAAATATATAATAAACATTGATTATTATTACTATCTTATGTAAATATATATTATGTATATTATATCAAAATTGTCTCCCTCTGTGTGTGTGTGTGTGTGTATACATATGTATTTTTATAGAAATATATAAAAGTGTAATTGAGGAATAAACCCCCCAATTTGTACAGATTGAAGACATTTGGGAGGTAAAGGTGGAAAACTATTCCACCAAAATATTCTAATAATAATAATAACATGAGACTCAATAAAAGCAAGGACACAAGCTAATAACAAAAATACTTTTGTTTATTGCTTGCTAACCTCCTGGGTTTATTACACTCAGAGATACAATATTTCTAGGGAAACAGCAGCATTTTCCAGTTCAACCCTGTCAGTGTTGCAGCCTGTCAGGACAGAAAGCTGATCCTTTCCTTTCCTTTTTTTCCCCTCTCCCAAAACATGGTAACTGTACCAAAATAACATGAAACAGAGCTATAGCTATATTTGTCCCCTAAAGTATCAGTTTTATTCATGGGAAATGCATCCCTTCCTCCAGAAAGGTTCCTCTGAAAACCATGAACAGCTTCTGGGCTAAAATATTGATTCACTATATTTGATCCCATCAGAGAAAGAAAAGTCTGCTTTGGGAAAATGACTGTCCCTGTTCATGAAGTCCTGTTACACAGTTCCTTCTTTATTGCTTTTAATTTCTTTCCCAGCATTTTCCACTTCTCAGTGAGATAGGATAATAGGATGGCCAGACACTGGACACTCTCCTTTTGAAGGGTGTAATAACTGATCTGTGGAGAGACAGACTCTTTTCACTTTTTTTTTTTCCTGTTGTGTCTAATAATGGAATGTCTTACTGGTTTTTGTTATTGTCATGGTTTAACCCCAGCGGCAACTAAGCACCACACAGCCGCTCGCTCGCTCTCTCCCCCCACAGTGGGATGGGGGAGAGAATCAGAAGAGTAGAAGTGAGAAAACTCGTGGGTTGAGATAAAGACAGTTTAATAGGAAAAGCAAAAGCCGCACACACAAGCAAAGCAAAACAAGGAATTCATTCACTACTTCCCATGGGCAGGCAGGTGTTMAGCCATCTCCAGGAAAGCAGGGCTCCATCATGCGTAACAGTTACTTGGGAAGACAAACGCCATCACTCCAAACGTCCCCCACTTCCTCCTTCTTCCCCCAGCTTTATAAGCTGAGCGTGACGTCATATGATATGGAATACCCCATTGGCCAGTTGGGCTAGCTGTCCTGGCTATGCTCCCTCCCAGCTTCTTGTGCACCTGGCAGAGCATGGGAAGCTGAAAAGTCCTTGACTGGTGTAAACATTACTTAGCAACAACTAAAACATCAGTGTGTTATCAACATTATTCTGGTACTAAATCCAAAACACAGCACTATACCGACTACTAGGAAGAAAATTAACTCTATCCCAGCCAAAACCAGGACAGTAATTAACCTGAAAACAGGAGGTGCATGTACAGCTGGCCAGACTGTGAATTAGTCTGTGATTAGCAATGTCTCTCTCAGTGCCACTTTCCGTTGCATGTGGCCTTTGTATACTCTTGTTCAAGATGGGAAGGAACAGATCTGTGCTAAAATGTGGAAACAAATGTAAATCTTGAGCTTTCTTCAGAAGATGATTGCTGTTTGAGAAGCTGGCCTGTGTGGAGGAGTCCACACAGCCTTCCCGTGAAACCCTGAGCCTGCCAGACAGCTAGAAGACTAACTGGTGAGCTCTAAGGAATTGATACAACTCAAAAGGAAACTGTTGACCTTAAATGCAATTTTTTCCAACTAACAGTAGATGTACGTAAGGTCTGCTGGAGACCAATGATGACTAGACAAAATCATGGCAAAGTGATTGAGGAAATATCCAACTGGATGCCAGACCAGCGATCATCCAGAAAAGCACAAGTCATAGTGGGTCAAGGTTGGGAATGTTCCTTCAGACACCCTTCACGGCATGCCCAAGGAAGAGAAGCAGCAGGCACAGACCCTGGTCAGGTAAGTTGCCCTGGGTCAGAGTTAGTTGCCCACCATCACTGACAAGGGTACCTTCCGCAGCCACCACCAGGGTGGTGAGCCTGAGCAGGACTTCCCAGGTGCTGCCCTGTGGAGCTGGTGATGGCAGGAAAGGTGGTGGCTGCGTGCCAACAGGCAGGTTAGCATATGCAGTTGGCACTTGGATGGTTGCATGTGCCATTGTTGCATTAGGTCACAGAATTGTTCAGGTTAGAAGGGACCTCCTGATCATCTACTCCAACTTCCCCAGCTCAGCTTGTCTCTTCATAAGCAGGTGTCTGAAAAATGTACATGTGGGAAGAAGGGAAGGGAAATTTGGGTGGCATTTTGTGCTTTCCCACAGTTTAAAATGGGGTACTCTTCATCGACAGTAAAAAGAGACAAGCTCACTGATATCTACTAGTTGCACACCAGGCTTTTGTGTTTGACCGGGGCAGCTAATGCCCAGCATGTTTAAAAGCTGGGTCCTACAGTATGGTAAATGGTGAGTGTGATCCCCGTGCTTTTTGTGTTGCTTCTTCAGTGTTGCCCCAGTGCACCTTAGAGAAAACCCCTGCAGGGCAGAATGACTTGGAGCTGGGCATAGGATGGGAGGACACCTGCTCCCATGATAAGTGGAGGCTGAGCAGGAAGTTCATCGTATGGGAAGAAGACTGCAGTAAGCTCTGTGGATCACCTGATATTCAGAAACTGATGCTTTGCTCCATGCAGACTTGATATTTCTGTAAACAAGCACTTGGAAATGTGTTTGTCCTAAGGCAAATACATTTCATTTATTGAACAGGTTCTATATAAGCTGACATTTTTACACTAACATTGATTTTTCCAGATTCCAGCTTAGATTCTCAGCTGGAATAAATCACTGTCACTTCAAAGGAGCTACCTACCCTATAGCTTCACTTGCCTTCAAATAGCAACTTCAATTTACACCAGCTCTAGAATTGGCCTAGGAAGTTAGCAATTCTCAGTGATATTAATGTAAATTTACTTGATTGTTGTGCATGCTCTTTTAAGTGAGAAGAAAGATCTTAATCACCTTATCTCCTCCCTTTCAGCACTATTCTGGCCAGAAACAAGCAGAAATAGCTCTGCAGAAGTGATAGACCTGGGGCTAAAATTGAATGCCGTGTTCAGTAATAATAAAGGTGAAAGCAATGGAATGACTAGTGAATTAATTCTGCTCTGTGTGGGTGGGTGTGGAGCTTTCGAAGGAAACCCTGAGAAACAGCCAAAAAACATTTTTGCAAGCATCTGCCTCTTGGGAATTTACAGAACAATATATTTAACATTTGGAAGGTAGTTCATCTAACATCATCACTTCAGCTTTATCCACCAAAGTGCTGGGTTAAAAAAGAAAAGTGCTTCAGATGAAGCTGCTATGTGATAAGGGAAACTGAGACTCGGGATTTACGTCTGCAGCTCTATTCCAGTTTTGGTATATCAGGACCTCTCAAGGGCTATTTAAGTCAGCACATAGTTTTTAGCTGTTCAGACAAAAGCCTTCCTTGTTGAACCTCTCTCCTGCACCTCTGGTCAGGAGGTGTATCACCTATTATGAACAGCCATCTCTGAGCTTCCCCAGAAATGCTGGTTTTACGCAGCATGGAGGTGAATGATTCTGAAACATTTCATTGGCAAGAACCACTTCTATGTGACCTCCTTATCACTCAAAGGACTCAAATTTGGCTTTCCCTGTGGCCTGAGAAACCGGGGCTGAACAGCTAGACACATACTCCCACACAGAAATACATATCTATCTATCTATCTATATACACACACACACACACATGTTGTTATATATATGTATGTATATCTTGGTTATGTAACTTCTTGAAGCTGTATGTGTGGGTGAGGAATAAACAATCAACTTGCCACAAATGAACAACACCTTATAAAATATTCATAATGAATTCTAAGCAACACACTATGCCTCACAGAATGAGAACATTTAATTTACATTGACAGAGCTAATAACTAGCAGTAATGGAGATACTTGTCCAACAGGGAATTAACTTCATCCTTCCTCATCTTCCTGAAGCCTATTTGAACAGTCACAGCCCAAAAAAGTACCCTGGGACCCTGTGATCAGGTTGTTCAGAGGGGCATTGGTTGAGAGCTGGAGCTCCTGAAGGTGCTATGGGCTGATCCTGTGCAAACCTCTGCTCGGCCCAGAACAGGTGGTTTTGCGAGCCTGGCTTGGCAATGTGGTTGCCTGCAGCGTGCCTGCCCTGTTACAAGCCCCTGTGCAGGACCTGGGACCCTGATATAAGCCCCTGTGCAGGACACGGGGGAAACTTGTTTTCTGTGGTCAACTAACAGTATCAATCCAGTCACAAACTGGCAAACGCGGCATTGACTTTATCTAGTTTCTGAGGAGAAGGCAGAAAGATGCTGCAGAAATTTATACAAAAGAAATTCACACAAAAGAAATTCATGCTGACACAAGGCCTAAGCACCAGCTTATGTGACTGCAAGCTGAGGTGACACAGCTAAAGTGATACTTTTAGTTTATAAGCTGGTTCAATAGGCTCCAAACACATTTCATTGCTTTAAAATCCCTTTTCCATCTGAAGTGATGCATTAGATGCATTATGGGACAACTTTACATTCAAGACTTGTGGGGGAAGCCAGAATGATAATCCTAGACCTTGGAGTCTGCTAACTTAAGGTGCAGGAAAAAGGCAGCCAAGTTTCCCTTTTTTTTTTTTTTTTTTGTTTTTGTATGCACATATATATATATCCAAAAACTTAGCTCAGAGCTGGAACATACAGATCTTTTGGAAATATCCTACTAACAAAATAAGAGTATGTTCACAACACATCCACAGGGGTATCGGTATGCAAAAGCCATTCAGATGAAAAGAATAACTCAGTGCTACCTAGACAGATTAGAGTTGGAGACAAAACACTCTAAAATCACATTCAAATTGAAAAAATGCAAATGAGGGTGGAAGGGAGGTTGGAAAGTTCCAGACAAGGCACAAACCTTGAAAAACATCGTGTCAAAAAACCTCAGGGTGACAGTGGGCAGCAGATTAGCTATAGATGGTGATATTCTTAACCCTTTGTAATCCTGTGACAATTGCTTGTGACAAAACATACAAATACAGAGGAAAACCAGACAGGTTTCTGCTGGTCTGCAGCTACAGGAAAATACTATCAAGGGATATAGATGTTTTCACCACTTACGAGATCTGGAAACACAGTATGCTTGACTGTCCAAAAGGAAGGAAGAAAGGACTAATTTGCAAGTACAAACCATCTTCATGATTACATTTTCAGCTAAATTTGTTCTTAAACTTTGTGGTAGCTTTATTTCAATTAAAATTGAATGGGTTTTTCTGAAGGTAAAAATGCAAATGCCATCTGTGGTTTGACTGCTTATGCACTGCATTATCTGTAATAGAGTTTGATGATTATTTTAATTTAGGCTACAGCATGTTTTCAGCTTTCAGTGAGTCTCAGATGCTTGCTTCAGAGAGATTATCTTCTAAACTTTATAGAGGTTTTCTCCTGGGTCTTAGCAACCTGGGGTGCCTGGGCAAAGAGCAGTTAACTGGTATAGTGGCTCCAGGGAAACAACATTTCCAGGGAACAGGAATGGGTCCAGACATACTGTGCTCATTAATTTGACCCTTGGGATGTCTTGAGCTGGAGAGTGGCAGGAAACCTCTCTCCTCACCAAGGAAAGCTATGGAGTAGCTCCAAGACCCAAACCCATTGTTTTCACTATCATATGTAGGTGTAAATAAGAGCCGTAGGCTGTTTCCCACTAAAAGAAAAAATGTATCCTGGATCTCAAAAGAGCTGCATATGGTAGAAATTGCATTGTTCAGGCTTCTAAAATCAGAGCAGGGAAATATTCCAGAGAACTATCGTGCATCAAGAACTGTGCTGGGTGGATGGACTACCGCTTGATTAATTTTGCAAACAAAGGGGCGGTTGTTCAGATTAAATGCAGGTACTACCCTAAAAAGAAAAAGATCTGAGTGGAAGAGTACTGAAATAACTCAGTACAAATCAGGAGCTGCAGGGTTTTGTTATCATGATGACAACAACACAGCAGGTCATTTGAGGAGTTTGGATGTACAAGTTATTTAGCAAGAGTAACACTGAGTGATGGGATGTGCTATTCTCTTCCAAGGAAGTCGTCAAGCTTATACCACCATGATACCAGTTCACTCTTGCAGCTGAGAGGCTGTAAAAATGAGTTCTGGTGTCACAGAGCAGGCATGAAAAAATGTCTTGGGATTGGGAATTTGGAATGAGACCTCCCCTTTGCACAAAAGTTTGCCAAGTACAGTCAGAGCCACTTATTTATAAAGCTCCAAATTGGGCATTCTTATTTTAGCAGGAACTGATGTTATGTGTGGGTGTGGATGCTCGTTTCTCTGCTTTAGTCCAGTATCCAGGTATGGATTTGGGCAGGATTCTTCTCCCCAGGTAAGGCTGACAGGGAACTTTAAAGGGGGGTGCACTCTCTTTTGCAGCTTGGGGACTGGTAAGATCATGGAACTACRTGCTTTTTTGAAGGAAAGGCCTGGACATTGGCAGCAGTATGGTCTCTAGCTGTGGTAGGTGTTATTTTGGAGGACTGGAATATTTGGTGATACCTAATAACCACTGACATACAGAAACTTAGATTATCCAAGTTATGTTTATAAAGTTCATACAAATTTATAGAATGTATATAAACGTGTATACACTATCACAGGAGCATGCATATCATCACTATATAGTACTTTCAAAATGTATTGTGAGCAGAAAGCTAGCTACTGCTCCTCTGTGAAATCAGGAGGCAACCATGTGTTTCAACAGTAATTGACTGAAACAGTCATTGACCTCTTTAACTAGTGATCTGGTGTTCCCCGTGATGAATTCTTTTTGGCCAAGCGTAACTGCTATTCTTCTAGCATTGTTGTTGTTTTGGCTCTCATACTTCACAGACAGCTGCAGACACAACCATAGCTATTTTCTTTTCCTCTTTCTTTTAATTTGCTGTGGCAATCTGGTCATTTAAAGCCTAAACGACCAGCAGTAGAAATAGCCCAACTATTCCATAGGATTCAGACTATTATTTCTTTCTATTCTGTTTCTCAGTGGTGTTTTATGATTGTTGATTCCCTATACTGGTCTCCCATGGATTATTGGTCACTATTCTCTCTTTTTTTGTCTGAATGTGTATTTTATTGTCTTAGAGCCAGGAACACTAATATGGCCTGGTACACTGTAAATAGTCTCATGTGAAAAAACAAGACTGTTTAGTTTGATTTTCCTCTTGCTGTGACATCTGCAAAGTGCCGTTAATCAGGCAAGAAACCCCAGTTAGGAAAAATCTTTCAATCAGATTGGGAGAGTCAAAGGCCCAGCACAGTCAACAGAGGTGTGCTGATTTGTTGTTTGTCAGACAGGTGTTTCTCTGGCACTGCCAAACCCTAGAAGTTTGTTGGATGGTTGGGCTCAGAGGGTGGTGGTTAACGGGTCATACTATAACTGGAGGCTGGTGAGAAGCAGAGCACCACAGGGGACTATCCTGGGACCTGTCCTGCTTTACATCTTTATCAATAACCTGGAGGTAGCGACATTGCACACTCATCAGATGAGCAGATGACTCTAAACTGGGGGGACCAGTCAATATGCTCTGCCATCCAGAGGGACCTGGACAGGCTGGAGGAACAGGCCAACAGTAAACTTATGAAATTCAATACAGACAACTGCAAAGTCCTGCCCCTCGGAAGAAAGAATGGCTGGCAGCGATGCAGGATGGGGACGGACTGGTGGGGGAGCGGCTCTGCTGAAGACATCCTAGGGGCCACGGCAGACAGTGAGTGGCACATGAGCCGAGTGTGCCCTGTTGGAAGGAAGGCCAATTGCATCCTGGGCAGTATCAACATCAGTGCGGCCTGTAGGTTGAGGGAAATGATGATCCCCCTTTACTCAACACCCATCAGGCCACACTGAGATTCTGCATTCACTTTTGGGCTGCCCGACAAAAAACCAAAGACATCAATCAACTGGAGCAAGTTCAGCAGAAGGCTGTTGAGATGGTCAGATACTGGAGCACTTGGCCTGTGAGGAGAGGATGGGGAATGGGGTCTTGTTTGGCCTGGAGAGGAGACAGCTTTGGGGGCACCTAACAGCAGACCCCCAGTATCTATGGGGAAGTCATCGACAAGATGGAGTCAGGCTCTTCACAACAGTGCATGGTGGGAGGAGAAGATACAACAGGCATGAACTGAAACAAGAGAGATTCAGAGCGCATATAAGGAAAAGCTTTTCTCCACAAGAATAGTCAGACAGTGGTACAGGCACAGTTGTACTGTTCCCAGCCTTGGGACTTTCCAAGACCTGACTGCATGAAGCCCTGAACAATCTGGGCTGACCTCATGGTTCAGCCCAGTTCATGCAGGTGGTTGGACCCCTGCAGATCCTTCTAACCTGAATTTTCCTGTGGTCCTCTGGAGAGATGGTATCTATTACACAGCAATTTGCAATCTAAATTGAGACCAAAGATGACCACAGTGGAACACAAGAGATGAAAAAAAAAACCTATAAAGCATTCTTGATCAGGTGGGAAACAGTAGTTTTGGCATGCAGTGGTTTTACTGTTTTGAAAACTTAGACTAAATGTGAAGTGTGGAAATGTCAAAAATTGTGTTAACTGTGACTGTGACCCATAAAGACTGTGCATGGCCTTTTCTTGACAAAACTCTGTCAAACCAGTCTTGTCTGAAGGAGTGTTGACTATAAACACTGGTATGTGTTTTCCAGTATAGGGATGATGTCTTACCTGGAAGAGGTCAGTGAGAAAAATGAGTCACAGCTGCTTTCTTGGGAGCTTGCTGCTTTCAGAGACCAGGATAAAAACCCAACATGGAATATATATTTTTTTCAGTTCACCTTTTTCCTGATTTTTCTTTTTTTATGCAGATCAAGCTGGGCTGTGTAGCATAAGATTAGAAATCTGCATTACTCTCTGCGTCCAGATTTTGTATTCCTATGTCTGGGTTTTCTGGTACTGTGGACTGTGATTTAAGTGCTCTGTTTAAAATTATACTTTGTAGATTAGTAATGACTGGATTTAGATTGGATATTARGAAAAAGGTTGTCAAGCATTGGAACAGGCTGCCCAGGGAAGTGGTTGAGTCACCATCCCTGGAGGTATTTAAAAGACGTGTAGATGTGGCACTTAGGGACATGGTTTAGCRGTGGGCTTGGCAGTGTTAGGTTAACGGTTGGACTCGATGATCTTAAAGGTCTTTTCCAACCTAAACGATTCTATGATTCTATGACTGCATACAGACTACATAGTGAATCTGACTGCTGTAAGCCGTTTATATATCAAAAAAGGATAATTATCTATTTGTATATGTGGTATTCATGTACACAGTCAGAAAGGATTTGTCCGTTTAGGAGGATTAAAAATTACACCTTTTCTTTCTATCACAACTCTCTCAATCAACATTTTCCTTTAAAATTGCAATGTGCAAATTTTCACATTTCTTATTATCTCATTGCCTGTCATCTGCCTCTCTCCAAACATATTTTGCACTTCCTTAAGCAGAAAGTGCAAAAGATGTGCCTAATCTGTTAACAGAAAACATACAAATCTCTTTTGCCTGTGTGAAATGTATTCACTGTCATAAAGATCAACTGGTATGTTTAATTCATACCACAAGTTTTTAATCTGCTCATTTGACCTTTTTGATATACTGCCAATAACACTGGTGCTTGAATAATGAATTTTATCTGTTCTAAGCACTAGACTGATTTACTGCCTTCACAGTAGGTTTTGAAAAGTGTCATGTCATTCAAGTGGTACTAAAAGTGAACGATGCAGTGTTATGGAGCAAAATGGTAAGGCATTGCCTTTAGCAAATGTAAAAGATATTGGAGCAAATACTTTGGAARAAGATTCATGAAATATTTCTCTCTTTCCTGAAAAGTATAAAGATAATTCTTCAGCACCTTTTTCCAAGGACTCTACACCTTTTTATGAATTCTCAGTTTCTTTTCTCATAGTTTCTCATGTACGCACTGGAGTCTTAGGTGCTTCAAAGTTTTGATGTGTTCATACCAATGGCCTAGTGTGAACCAGTATTCAAACAGAGTTGAAAAGATGCAAGAAAGCCTGTGAGACTGTATTTATGTGGCAAGGTTTTGGTACGGGGGGAGGCTGCAGGGATGGCCTCTGTGAGGARAGATCAGGAGCTGGCCCCCTGTCGGATAGAGCCAGTTCCAGGTGGCTCCATCATGGACCCACCGCTGCCCAAAGCTGCACCCATCAGATGCCTCTGCAAAAGATATTGAAGAAAGGGTAAAAAATGCTGTGCAGCGGCTGTGAGAGATGAGTGAGAAAATGCAAGAGAAACAGCCCTGTAGACAGCAACATCAGTGAAGAAGGAGGGGAGGAGGTGCTCCAGGCGGTGGAGCAGAGATTCCCCTGCAGCCTGTGGTGTAGACCATGGTGAAGCAGGTTGTCCCCCTGCAGCCCATGGAGGACCACACCAGAGCAGATAGCTACACTGCAGTTTGTGGAGGATCCTGCACTGCAGCAGGTGGATGTGTCCCCTGCAGCCCGTGGAGAGCCCATGCAGGAGCAGGCTCCTGGCAGGAGCTGCGGCCTGCGGAGAGGAGCCCACACAGGAGCAGGTTTTCTGGCAAGAACTGCAGCCCTTCGTAAGTGATCTCCCTGTCCTTACCTCAACCCGTGAGCTTTTCCATCTCATTTTCTCCTCTTGTGCTGCTGAGGATGGGGAGTGAGAGAGCAGTTGGGTGGGCACCTGGCGGTCAGCCAAGGTCAACCCACCGCAGAGACACATGGCATATAATCACCATTTAAGAACCAGTTGGGGGTAGGGGAGAAGAACAGATTAAAATTTAGAAAATAAATCTAATTTCAGCCTGATTCTGAACTGAGGGATTTCTGATCTGAGCAAGATCAGAAGTGAGTGGACATTGAATGGATGAATGTATATATGATTTGTTCACCTTTCTTCCTAACCACGGAGATAGGTAGTTGTGATAGTTGGTAAATTAAAGAGTCTGCGGTGAGAGGCACAGATTTTATACATTTATATGTACCCCAAGCTCAGAGTGGAGAGAGGTGTTGCCACACAGCCCATACAACTTCTTGTTTTCACCCAGCATTGAGTTAAGGCTTTATTTTGGTTTACAACTTTTCAGTTGTAAGCAAATGCTTGCTTGTAGCAAGATGCTATTTAATTCAACCTTAACCTGTCATTGTGAGGTTGAGGAATATTGCTGCCTTGCCCTTAACAAATGTGATACCTGGTAGGACTTGTTCAAGATGACAAAGAAATTTGGGGCTGAGATTAAACTGGAACCTGAACTCCCGCAGGATACCACAGCTGCAACAATGCTGTTGGGGTGCTCTTGGCACCAGCTCGCACTAATCATAATGAACAAAGGTGTACTGATCTTTTCACTACATGTATCTGCTAATGTGTTCCCTGCATGAAGCAGAAATCCTGAAGGTAACAAAATGGTTCATCTAATTTAAAATCTCCATGGTAATGCATAGGCATAGGAGGGAGAGTTGTGCAGATGAAACCAAGTCAAAACCAAGCATACTTCCCTCTGCCTTTTCTGCCTCTTCCATGCCCAGCCTGGGGAGCTTCCCACATTGAAAATGTTGCACTTCAATAAGTAAATTTCAACCATGGTAATTCAAGATAAATACTATTTCCTCAGTGTTGTGGTTTAACCCCAGCTGGCAACTAAGCACCACACAGCCGCTCACTCACTCCCCCCGCAGTGGGATGGGGGAGAGAATCAGAAGAGTAAAAGTGAGAAAACTTGTGGGTTGAGATGAAGACAGTTTAATAGGGAAAGCAAAAGCCACGCACGCAAGCAAAGCAAAACAAGGAATTCATTCACTACTTCCCATGGGCAGGCAGGTGTTCGGCCATCTCCAGGAAAGCAGGGCTCCATCACGCGTAACAGTTACTTGGGAAAGACAAACGCCATCACTCTGAAYGTCCTCCCTCTTCCTTCTTCCCCCAGCTTTATATGCTGAGCATGACGCCATAAGGTATGGGATATCCCTTTGGTCAGTTGGGGTCAGCTGTCCCAGCCGTGTCCCCTCTCAACTTCTTGTGCACCCCCAGCCTCCTCGCTGGTGGGGTGTGGTGAGAAGCAGAAAAGGCCTTGACTCTGTGTAAGCACTGCTCAGCAGTAACGAAAACATCCCTGTATTATCAACACTGTTTCCAGCAGAAATCCAAAACATAGCTCCATACTAGCTACTATAAAAAAAATTAACTCTCTCTCAGCCAAAACCAGCACACTTAGTAATCTGAAAAGTGCAATTGGACATAAACACAGCACAAAATAGCTTTAAAAATTTAAACCAACTGTTATAGTTGTACATCTGCATATTTATGTTTATACCTATGTTTACATATAAACATACACACACACGTATATATATACATAGACAATATTATGTATTTTCAGAAGTTATGTGAGACTGTCTGGGATCAAAAATACTTTATCAAAAGTTTGTCCAGTAATAAATATGTTCTAAAAATAGTGTCTATTTACCAATAACATTTAAAAGAACATTTTGATACCAGAATCAAGATTAAAAATGTTATCGAAAAAAACTTTTTTAAAGCTTACATCAGAATTAAGGATCTTTGAGATGAAACATATTTTTTTGTGTTCATTACAAATATGTATGGACATTACAAGATAACACGACATCCTTCATGTTCTACTACTTTGTTTTTTGGTGTTTGGATTCAATAAATGCTGCCTTAAGGATCTGTGACAAATGTTCATTCAGGCATTTGTTCAAATTGAAATTGTTTTGTATAAGATACAAAGTGGAAATTTTTATACATTTTAAAGACAAGTTAGTCTTCAGTCTGGACTTGATTTTTGAGTCCCAGTGAGATTTCAAGAATAAACCAAGGCAGAAAATGGGTTGGCTAACTTTGGAAGCATTTGTATAATGATAATAGTACTGATATACATACATATTGTCCTACTGGACCAATGGCTTACTGTTTTATACCAAGAAGTTGAGGTTGATAGGAATTCTGGTTTTTAATGTAAACCAGAAGACGATAGCTGGCATTATTGGTGGTAAAGTTTAAAAGCATTGAAAACCTCCCCTCTTAAAACTCTTGTGCTCACTCTCTGGATTTTTTTTTTTGATACCTGGCAAGCTTTGCAACACTGGTGGTTTGTGTAACTTGGTCTCTGTGGCATATGGAAGTAAATGTCACATTTCTGTTCCCTGAAGTAGCACAGGGCTAAGGCAGTGCATGGTCCTGGGCTGTGATGGTGGGAGTCTTGCTGACCACAGCGAGGGAAAACATGCTCCAGACCATGAAGGCTTCAGCACACTAACAGCAGGGGAATGAATGCTCCTGCTGGCATTACAGACACAGTAAAGTGGTCAAGATTTTACAGCCCTTGTGTGTCTAAACCCATCCATCCATTTTTTTTTCAATGTAGGCACAAAACATTTTCATTTCAAGTCCTAATGTACAACCAGCTGGATGCTAAAGAGCAGTGTGAGGTTTCTTGGTGTTACAGACATCTTGTTTACAAGGTTAAAAAGCACAGCTAGGCTATATAAAGGGAAAACATTTATATAGTCTCACCAAAGAACATTCCCCTGAAGCTCTTGTAGCTGCTTGAAAAACTGCAGCCTGGTTTCCTCACACCCTTTCGTTCTTAATGGGCTGAGACAGTGACAGAAGTGACAGGCTGTGGCTGGCAATTTTGGATACAATCAGACTGGATTTAGTGAGGCCAGGATTTCAACCTCAGACCTTCTTACAAGGAAGAAAATGTTATTAAAGCATATTAAAAACTGCCTTGCCCTTGCCCTAGACAATGGCAGTTGTATGGAAACAAATCAGCTGTTTGTAATTACCTGTTTTATCGCCCTGAGAAATTCACCGTGTCAGAAAACCCAGGGACTCCTAGGGTAAACCTTGATCGGACGAAATAACCTTCTGATCATGTTTGAAAGCATGACGGTTCTTATTCAAGGAAAGCCACAGTTAGTGTCACACCTAAGAAATATTAGCTGGTATGATATGCACCCTCAGCTGCAGGAGATGATGAGTTGATGAATCTCACTGTACAAGGTGTGATAGTGTTACAGCTGTCTCCAAAAGTCGGTGATAAAGACACTGGAATTACTGAAATATAAGCAAGGGTAACAGCTGGTCTACAGAATGTTTATTCCTGGTCATAATGGAAAAAAAAAAGAACATGAAATCCTCCCAGTCTTCTAGTTTGTGTTGAGTCTCCAAGGTGCAGATGGTTAGAAAGCTGCCTTTTTATTTTTAAATTGATATATACTGTATTGAGACACAGTAACCATGAAAATCAATGATGCCACTCTTGCAGTACCCTATGAACTGGAGGAGTACTCCAAATACAATGAAAGGAAGTAACCGTGGAGATATTTTATATTTTTTATCTCCTAGGGACAAAAATAATTTTAATTTAAAACTCTATTTGTTACATTCAAGTGTAGATATGTACTGACACAATGGAGAAGTAAAATGTTACAGCAATTTTAAAGTAAATTTTGTATCTAAASATGAATTTTCAAGGAAAATGAACAGAAACAAGAAAGAAAAGGTCCATGCAGTTAAATAAGTATAATAAGAGTGGAATTTAACACAGTAATCACAGTCAACTTTAGAAGGTCAGGAGACCTTCCTTCATTCTCTCCAGATAGAATATAATCCAGCCAGAGAAGGGAAAAAAATAGCTGTCTGTGAAACTCCAATAAATTTTTCATATCCCTGTAGGACTATAATCTCCTTAGAGCAGCGAAGATGTTCTGAACTTTTTGTATGTAACACCGGAGTCTAACATGTACTGAACTGATGTGGATTTCTCAGGGGGGAAGATTTCAGTTCTCAAGAATTTTCCCTCTGTATTTAAGAATAACTTTAATGTCATGCTAGAGAATAACACTAGGAGAGTTTGTAGGCATGAAGTACTTGTCTAATCAAATGGCATAAACCATTTGAACTATGTGGTTGTTAAAACTATTAACATTTTAAAGGAAGCAAGGAACAAAGCCTGCTTACAGTGGCTGTAGACTAATTTATTCATCAAGACCTAATAGCAATCCCAAAACTTATGAAGCATTTTATTGACTTCCTAGCTACAGAARCGGGGTTAAATCAAGCATTCTTTGGAGAACACTGTACTGGACATTTGGGTTTAGCAACAGTACTTTCTTTTCGAAGAGTTAGTGTCAGTTATTCTGTTTATAGCCATGAGTATGATTCAGGCTTTTCTTCAAACTGATTTAATGCTTGGACTGAATTCCCCTCCGAAGCGCACCCTCGAAGTGAACTACGTGATTTGAGATGATACTCATAGTTTGTTGTTTTGGATTTAAGAGAAATAATCTGTGACCTCCTGATCTAGTGGCCATCCTCAGCGCGAGGTCAGCCCAGCCTCGTTGGTGCCCACACCAGGCGTGGTGAGTCTCTCTCACTGACTGTAGAGGAAACTTGGAGGACTAACTTTGAGCAGACAGCAAATGCTCAGTGCGCTGAAGGGGAGCCCCAGCCCTGCAGGTGGGCTGCCTGGTCCTTTTGGTGTATAAGCAATTTGCAGCAGACATAGCCTACCACTCTTTATGTGTAGGAAGCTCGTTATAAAGGATCTTAATATGGGGTTGTGCTAAGCATGCTGCTAACAAGCACCGATGCTACGATGGGTATGGAATAGGAACCTGGCGATGTTCAAAATGCTCCTGTGAATGTGACAAGTCAAGCACCTTTCAGTGCAGTGGTTGTCCTGGCTGTGGGTACTGAAACCAGGTATGACCGTGAGTTGCTACATGCCCTGAGTCTCCTATGGCACTCCTGTCTTATAGGAGACAGGCCTCGGCATTTATATCTCATTTGGAACTAAATTTGGGAATTACTTCATTTCTCTATGTTGGGGAGATGGTGACTCAGTGACTTTGTGACTCTGTGCTGTACAGAGGTAGCGTATGCTAAGAGGAGATAACGAGTTTTCTCACTGTCTATGTAATGGAAGCAGTGTGGATTGTTATGGATATTAAATGTTTCTCATTGCATTTCTCTTTTAATTGAAAATTTACAGTATGGAAGACAGGTTAACACAAAGTAATTTTGGAAGTTCCTGGCACATAAATATCAGAGGAGAGATCTAAAATATTAGAGAGACCTTGATTAAAAAAAAAAAAAGGCAAAAAAATCAGTGTGATAAATTCGTACTAGGTGGAAATAATATAGCGGATAGCTGGGTTAGGCAGAAGGAATGCTCCCCTCATTTATCCAGTTGGCTCTAATGTGTCTCTTACCACTAAGAGCAGCAAAAGTAGTTTGTGGGTAGAGACGGGTGTTCTTCATTTTCCCCTGTTAGCTTCCGATCCAGTAATTAGAGCCATGATGTAGCAGATTCCAAACATGAAGGCGTCTAAACATAAGGTCACTATAAGGTTTGTTCTACCCACTTTAGGGCAGCACTGTTGCCCATGTCAGAACCATTTGCTGGCTGTTGTGCCTGGCTAAACCTTCCCCTGCCAGGCTCATGGGCATCCCATGGGAATCCCCCTTCAGGGCCTCCTGAGCTCTGCTCCTGCCCCGTGCGTGGGCGAGCAGCCAGGACTCTGACCAGCGCTGGCCACAGCAAAGGGATGTCTCCAGTTCTCTGGGAGCCCATGGTGACCACATCTACTAGAGCCATGAGAACTTTCCAGGCTCTTCAATCTAGCTACTCAAGAAGCAAAGTGGTTGCCTCAGGATCAGATGTGCCTGATTCAAGGACCAGAAGTCTCCTGAGTTAATTTTAGCAGTTTCCTTTTTGAAGGAATTTGCTCTACTTCACAGCTTATGTTAAGGACCAGGATCTCTCATTATAATTTACTTTCCAGAATATTTTATAAGATATATTTTCTCTGTTTTCTTTTGCATACATTACCCCTTACAAAGAAAAATTTCAGTGCAAGTCTGCCATCATTCTTGAGGATTACTCCCTTTCTGCTGTGATATAAGAATGTCCTGAGATTTCTGCCTGCTTTTGTAAAAAAGCTTCAGTCTATGTTCATTTCCATAACTAGAAAAATTCTCTAACTAATCTATTCTGTTACTGATTACAGTTTTATCGGTGCTGGACAAAGAAAAAACAGTAATCTACTTTTGCCAGAATTATTTCTCTGTTTCAAATCCTTGTTTCCTGTTTCCTACTGATCTTGAAACTTAATTTTCCAGACAAAGTAAGTACTTATTATTTTTTGTAAAATATCTTTTGCAAGCCTCTCAGAGATTTAGTAAAAATAATGCATGATAAATGTAACTAAAATAAAAAGTAGATTGTAAGCTTAGTCCAAGTACTACCAATCCTGTCAACTGTAGAAATATAAAGGATGCAACACTAATTAAGTAGGAAAGAAAAAAAATCAATGTTAACTTATATTTTAAAAAAATAACGTGATGTTGATTACTTAGAGTTTAAACAAGGACGTGAGTATAAAATAGTTAGTGAACTGAAAGCAACCAACATCATGCTGTTTTTTGAAGATATGACTAAGACATGACCTTTCCTTAGAACTGGTAACATTTCCAAGTAGTTTGCTCCCCTTTTTCCATTTTAGTTTCAAATCGAGGTAAAAGCCAATGGTCTGATAATAGCGTAGTTTTTCACGTTGTCAAAATTGCATTTTAAATGGCCAATGGCTGACATAATATAAAATGGGTGCAAATGCAAATGGTCACTGTATGCAAAGTGGGTGCCAAGGACATGTCATATTTTTCTTATGACGCTTAGTTGCTTCCATGGCAGCAGAATGGCCACCAGCTTTGGCACTCCCTTGTCAGCCTTTACTTCGGATGAAGCAGCTTTTGTTCTGTGGGGTTTCAGTGCAGCAGCACAGCCCTCCATAACTGGTGGTAAAAAGCTCACGAAAAAATGAATCAACACTTCTCTCAGTGGTGGCTTTTCTTCCCCGAGGCAGTATCATACCAGCTGATTCAGAAAGGGAGCAATAACGTAATGAAGGGGCAGGAGCCTTTTGCTCTTTTTGTTGGGCCAAGCACGTGTGTGACAGAATTGCAGAAAATTTGCACTCCCAAAGGCAGTAGGTCCAGGTGAAGAGCAGGAGATACCTCCTGACTCTCTGCCCTGAAACCGGACCTTGTTGGCTCATTAATGGAAAACCACGTTCTCTGCTCCAACAATAAATGGAACAGTAGGCATTTCACACGTTTGGGCTCTCCGTGAGCTGTTATGTGAACATACCCTACCCTGGGGCCCATCCAGTGGCAAAAAAGCCACCCACAACTCATTTCTCCAGGCTTTGTCCATGTGGCTCAGTGTAACCTGCAGCCAAAATAAAAAGTTGTAACCCACCTCCTTGGTTTCCACACGCAGCTTTTATGCAAACCACCAACTTTGTAAGTGCTAATGCAGCCAGTAGATAACTAACAATATAACACACCTATCAAGGTATGACAAACTTTGCAAATTCAGCTTCTCTCATTGGTAGCTTAAATAGTAGTCCAAATAAAAAACTGTCAGAGAAATGAGTTGATATCTGCTTAAGGAGATATACACTCCAGTGGCTTAGTTGTACTTAAAATAAATGAAAATTCTGGCCTAAGAAATGTCTGTGTGGTGATCAGGGTCTTGTTCTTCTGTCTTTAAAATGGAGGAAAGGCTCCTCATTCTGCTTTCTCATCTATTTCAAATCATTTAGCTATGTGTCATAGACCATTGCTTATTTCCCAACTGCAGAGATCAAAAGCGTTCTCATTATTGCGCTTCCTGCTCCTATTAACCAATCTTCTACCAGAAAAAAAAAAAAAGGCATTTTTTTCTAAAACCCTGGTCTTTTCCATACTTATTGTTTATTTTCTACTTAATTTTGACCTTTTCACTATGAGCCAGCATCTCTGTTTCTTCACTAAATGGGCATTGGCTGTCTTTCAATGCCTTTGCCTCATTTCAACGTAGCTGCAATATTTGAGGAAAGGATCTCTTTCTTCAGTAACCACAAATGAGGCTTGGGTGCAGAAACTCCTTTCTTCCTGATAAATACTTTCATTTTTATGAACAATACTTGTGTTTTTCTTCCTTTCTTCTGGAAACTGATTTTTCTAAACAGGTTGTTGTTCATATTGATCTTCATTGATTACAGGTAGCATGTTTTAATCTTATAAACCTTGGAGAATATATTTGATTTATATTGAACAAACAGGTTTCATTATTAAACTAGACTTGGATGGGATAAAAATTATAGAATCATAGAATCATAGAATGGTTTGGGTTGGAAGGCACCTCTAAAGATCATCTAGTCCAACCCCCCTGGCACGGGTGGCAGGGACATCTGTCACTAGATGAGGTTGCTCAAAGCCCCATCCAATCTGATCTTGAACACTTCTAATGATGGGGCATCCACAGCTTCTCTGCACAACCTGTGCCAGTGTCTCACCAACCTCACCGTAAAAAATGTCTTCCTCATGTCCAGTCTAAACCTACTCACTTTCAGTTTAAAACTGTTGCCCCTTGTCCTGTCACTACAGGCCCTGGTGAAAAGCCTTCCTCCATCTTTCTTTTAACCCCCCTTTAAGTACGGAAAGGCTGCAATAAGGTCTCCCTGGAGCCTTCTCTTCTCCAGGCTGAACCACCCCAATTCTCCCAGCCTTTATTCATAGGAGAGATGTTCCATCCCTCTGATCATTTTTGTGGCCCTCCTCTGGACCTGCTCTAACAGATACATGTCTTTCTTGTAAAAAATCTCCTGTTACGGATTTGTTGTCACATATAGTTATTTTTTTGTTGACTTTTTTCCTGGTAACTGAGCTCATCTTCAAAGCCTTTATTCATTCCATGTTTTTTTCTTTTCCTCAGTGACTCTCCTTTTCCATTTTCCTTGCTCAGACATTCTTCATCTTTTGTGGCAGCTAATGTCATCTTCCTCTTCTGGCAGGTGGAAGCAGTGGATCAGGATTCATGTTGCAGTCTCTGTCATTACTTTGTACCTATCAAGAAAATAGATTAGACGGTCATTGCAGGAAGATAGTTCTTTCCTTCTGCTGTTGCTATAATCCAGATCTCCAGTGCATTCCACTATAGGGACTCATTTTTCTGCATCACATTTATCTTGAAACAGGAGAAATTTCTATTCATCTTTAACTTCCCTGAGGCCATTTCCCATTTATAAAATCTCAACTCCATTGGAACCGGAGGGTAGGACAACACTGTTTTCAGAATGCTATCTTCTTTTAATCTCCAACGTAGGAAATTGGTTAATTTTGAAGGTATGCCATAACTGGCAGTGCCATAGTTGTCTTGTGCTACATACAGAATGCCTACAATTCAGAAGGTATCAAATTGCATTACTTGTTTTTAGGTAAAAAGAACAAAACTAAATGTCACATGTATATTTCTGTCTGTCTCTCCTAATGGCTTTTAAAGCCATTGGCCAGTTTTAACCCAGCTTGTCAAAAGAATAATCAAAAAGATTTAATACATGTGAGATGAATTTAGTGAAATTGAATGGTTGGATGGAGAAGAGAGGGCACATTAGGAGCCCCATATGAGGGAGGGGCTGAAGAAGGAGGTTTTAAACAGGACAGGAATTGTTCCAGTACTGCTAGGACAACTTATTTTATTTTTAAAGCATTTATGAGTTCTTAAAGGTCTCCATGATGACCACTGACCTGGCTTGGCTTAGATTAGTTGTTTGGGGCACAGTGCCCTATTTTATTATTTATCTCAGGAAAGTAGAAACAGACAGAAGTGATGTACACCTAATTCCTTCCAAAGCAAGTACACTTAAAAACGTACTATATGATGAAGCGTTTAATAAATTTGTGTTTTCCAAATGTCAGTTTGATCATTTATCCACTTGGAACAGTGCATTTTTGCCAATCCATTACTGCCTCTAAGTCTGTGATTGAGTGGTTCTCTGGGAACAGCATGTTGATTAACTTCAGTAACAACACATTGTTCTGCATTTTTCTCTAGACTGGAAGCATGTCATCTCTGTAGAACATATATAAACTAGATAGACTATTATGTTGGTTTATAGMTTTGCATTCCAGATTAGCCATGAAGATTACGTTAGCCTCATTGCAAAATAGACAAAAAACATCTGTACAATTTTCTAGTATTAAAAAATAGCACTTGATATCCATTCTTGGTCCCCCTTTCAAATTTTTAATACTTTATTTAATCATGTTCATAATCAAAACAGGCTTGAAAATTAAAAAAAAAAAAAGCTTTCATACTAAATGAATGTTATTTTCCTTAGACACTTATGCATGGTGGTTACATTTATGTAGATTTAATTATAAGCACTTAAATGCCAGCATAACTGTCCTTCCAGATTYGGGTTTTTTTATTAACAGCAAAGAAGCAATTCACCAAATTCTTCGTGTGAAAACTTACATGCAAGGTTTTCCACGTAAGAGCTAGGTGAAAAACTGTCTAAAAACTTTTAAAAAAGGCAGGATATGCAGTTAGGAAGAATTCAGTGCAGAAAATTTCCATCTTTCATGTACTAAAAATTTTCTTTTCTATGTTTTCTAAAACCCGTAAATACTGGAAATTGCAGGTTTAGTCGTGATGGTGAAGCAGTCAATGGGTTTTTTTCTGTTGACTGGAAAATGATCAGGATATTCTCTCTATTTTCACTCTAGCTTTTATTACCTCAGTTTTATTAGTTGTATTGGCTACTGGAAGTACCAGCTGGTTTGTGAAGTAGTGTCTGTTTTTTTCTCCAAATACGTTCTTAGACCGAAGACTACAAGGTTTTGAGGGGAGAAAACTGGAAGGGAAAGACAGAGGAAGGGGAAATAAGCCTTCAACCCAGGGTAGATTTTCTGCTGTTTTGAGCAAATCTTTGTTTTGCTAATGCCGAAAAAGAAGTTAATTTCACAGTGGTGGAGCTGAAGGCATTCACGAGCAACAAATGTTTATCAAACTGATGGTCCTGCCTGAGACAGTGTACTCTCATGGCTGTAGAAGGTTCTCCATATCAGACTACAGAAAAGCAGGTAACAAATGGGGGTAATAAATGGGGTAACAAAGTGACCCCACCAGATAACAAAGATAGTACCAGTTGCACTGCTGAGTACCTGCAGACATCACGGCAGCGAAATCACTGAGAAGCATAGGACTTCAGAGGATCCTTTTTTTCAAGCCTAATTTCAATTTATTTGGGTGATTTACTTCAAAGCATCTTTTTTTATAAACTTATTAAATATGATGGTAAAAGATGTTAATTTTCTCATCCACCTTGCAATGAGGTGGAAAATAAGTAATTTTATGGTATTTCCTATGGACTCCTGAACTAAAAAGGCAACATGGAGGAAAGCATGAACATAATTATTGAATGTTTTTGCTTGGGACTTGTCCTGCTGGACATTGCTCGTAGAAGAAAAGGATGAGGAGTAAGATAGACCGTTAAATGGTAGTAGTAGTAGTTCCCTGTAGTAGTAATTCCCTGTAGTCTGACTTGGAGAGTCTTGAGACTTGGGTTTGCTCCAGGCCAGACGAACCAAAGCTTCTGAAAGTTACTGCCCTGTGGTTGGATTTTGGAAAATCTTGGGGAGATATCATTCAAATCTTTGCATTTTCAGCTGGATTTATTCTATGTTATTCAATTATTTATGTGCTGACTGGATACGCTGTGAAAGAAATGCTAAAGTGGAACAGGCAGAAAAAAGTATTCAAGTGATCAAAACTATAATGTTTACTGTCTCTGTTCACAAGCTAAAAAATAATCACAGGCTATTTTCCTGGACTGCACTCTCTCTACAGAGATTATAATTAAAAATCAGTTTTTTCATGTAGTTCCTACAGTTATTACGTCTTATTCTAAGTAAAGGCAGCAAGCAAACAGCCAGCTGCTTTTGTCTGCCTCTCCCTCTTTCTTTCTCCAGTCTCCCCAGCCTTATAATCCTCCTTTCCTTCCTTTCCCTCTGTGCATCTCTTTCTTTTCCTTTTCGCTGCCTCGGCACCGGGGCAGGACCTGATGAGCTGAGATTGCTGTGTTCAGTTGGAGTCAACCTGCAGGCGACCAGGGTGAGCCAACTCTATGGAGATGTCACCTTCCTATGGTCTGACAAGTCTCTTCGAGGCACTTACTAAGCGAGATTTTTCAAAAGCTTTCGACATAGCACCATTTGGGGAAATTTCCATACGAGCAGTGCTCTCGCAGTTCAAGGTGATTCCGTTCTGAAAAATATGAAGTCTTTCYGCTAAGATGTGTTAGTACCAGAGGGCCTCAGCAAAAAGACAAGGTAAAACCAAACTGCCTAACCTTGTTCTCCGAAGTGGCTGAATGCTTTTCTTCTTTGCCAATTTCTCTCAAAATCATTAAGCTAAAGGCCGAAAGTTAGCACGAAGAAAAAAAACCCAAACAGATCCAGTATTAAAAGTTTGTCTGAAAACTGAAAAATAGCATCTCAGAGAGGACAATAGTTGAGTGTCTCTACCTGCTGCAGCAGTAACTTCTTGGAGGCTGATTTTAAACCCTCTGGGAATAGCCCTCCACTGAGGGCTACGGGAAGGGGCAGGAGGAGACTTTCTTGGCTTGTTGTAGAGGGAGGTCACTCATTTTTCTCCAGGGATTGCTGCTGATGCCTTTTTGTTGGCTGCTGTGGGGCGAGGCGGGTGGGGCCACAAACTTGTGCTTATTTTGCTTGGTGATTCAGCAAAGTGGCTTAATCCTGGCAACTAACTGTTGCCATCAAAGTCAGTGTTCAATGGAAGCATATTTTTTCAATGTTTATTCTGTTCTTCCAGTTTTCAGTGGAAGCATATTTAGGCCAGGGTAGGTTAAATATGCTTTTAAAATATTATTCATTCTGGGAGTGTTCTCCTTGCTAGCCAGGCATTACCTGTCTTTTGTGAGTTTGATGATTTTTAACTACTAACAATTTGACTTTACATGAAAAGGGGAACGAGAGTGTTGGTAAAGCTGTATAAAACTCTCAGAAGATATTTAATGTCGCCTATCAGTGATTTTTTTTTTTTAATATACAACTGTATTTATGCTGCATAAATGAAATACTTGATGGGTGTAGAACATAAATTGTTTTATTGAAGAAGAGTCACTAAGCTCATCAGGTTAGGACAAATTTGATACTCCAGAGGGTAAAAAATTCAAATTTGAACCAGGGAAGCTATTATCCTACCTTATCTCATATTGCATCTCCTACACATGTCTATGTCAGTATCTCAAAAGGCAAATAGGTATATAGTGGAAATTAAGTTTGGATCTCATGGTGAAGAGATTAGTAGTTATACGTTCAGAATTTAGTTGCAGTAGAATTTATTGAAAAGGAAATATTTCTCTTCTGCTGAGTGTAAAATGAAGAAAGACAAAAGAAAAAACTTTCTTACAAATAAGAATGGGAAAAGTTTAATACCAGTGCAGTCTGGGGTGATGATCATAGGAAGAAGGATATGTCCACCTATAGTATTTTAGGAGCAAAAATATCTGCATCTTCTGTTGTAGAAGGTGAGCTATGAAGCCAACTATTTAACAGTGACTAAATTACTTTGGAGCCATTTTTCAATTCTGTTTTAATATCTGACAGAATTTTAAAGCCCCCAATTTTGAATCCTCCCCAAGAGGGGTAAATTATAATTTGGCAGTTGTACTTCATATCTGTGGTGGTTGCATCTTACAGATATGTCAGTGTCAGAATCAAATGTGTCATCCTTTCTTATTTTCTGGTTTTCTTATTTCTTGGTTGCACTGAAAAGGTCATAAGGCTAAACCACTTTGAAGATTTGCTCTCTCTCATGTATCAGTTCATACTTCCTAAGAGCTCTTTTTCAAACCTTGAAGATGTAGAAAGTCTTACCAAAATGTAGGTTTGATAAGATCATGCGCAATTCATTTACCTTCTAGGAAGTAAAATGACAACTAGAAAGGCAAATGACATATTTTGGTTTTTTATAGTTGTAATTAATTGTTGCTGATATCTTTCAAAGGAAAGTAGCAATGCAAGTGCTAATTATCAATTATATATGTATTGAGTATATATTTTTATTTGTGGAAACAGGTTTTTTTTAAGACTGGTGGCTGGGGCATTAGTTAGCTGCTCGTACTGCTGTTGCTCAGTTTCTGAAACCACTCTTGTGCACACTAATTAATAATTCTTTCTGTCATAAAGTTACAGCACCAATAGGATATGGATTTTATACCAGTACAATTCCTGTTGGTCTAGAGTTGAATGGCTCACATAATCCCTTTCCTTCTCCTGCATGGTAAAGAGTCGTATTCAGACTATGAAAGCGACTCATTTCCTGAATATGCAGGTGGTGTGAAATGCTAAGGACGGATGTTTCCACAGGGTATGGTGTTAGGCGTGCTTTTATTTTCTATCCTTTTTATTGAACTCGAATCAGAGAAAAATAATCCACTATTTTAAAAGGCCTGTCCTGTAGGGCCTTACTAACAGGGCTAATTGGAGCAAGTCCTGCCAGCCTCTAGTGGATAGCTTTTGATAGAGATGGACTATTTGACTCACAGAGGGTTCCCAGGTCTGATGCGTAATTAGCCAGTGTTATTAACACAGGGGAAAGATTTAGGAAAAGGAATGACAGGAAAGCTGGCAGAAAGGCCAGACACATGATCTGGTAAGGGAGAGAATAAGTAGAGGAGAAAAGAAGGGACTTTTGAGTCTGCTTCTGGCCCTCTTATTGATTCCTTCTGTATGTCTGGAAGCACAGTACAACCTTTATGTGTTTTCTCCGTCTTACAGATGGTGAGCCTTTTTACTGTATTTACTTCACAGCAGTATTGCGGTGCTTAAGCAGTTTGTAAAACACTGTGTTAGAATTAATCAAAATGCACAAAATGCAGAAAGTTGCCATCAACAATGGCATTTCCCTTCTTCCTCCATGCAGGGCTGGTTCAGACAATTTTGCTGGCAGAATTTATTTAATCGTGTCCAGTTATGCACAAAACAAGGCCCACAGGGAAATAATAGAGGAGTTGAGGGATTTAAAAATCCTCTACCTACCTGGACACATGATTATGATGAGAATTGTTTTAGTGGAGTGTACCCCCAAAATCCATTTAGTGCATTGCTATAAAGCAACGTGGGGCAATCACAGAGGGAAAGCAGTCGCTGTGTGTATATACGGTACACAGGTTCAAAAATGTTGAACCATTATCCTTTCCCAGAAACATCTTCTCTCCAGGAGGAATTATTAATCTGGAAATGGTAAAGTCTTATTTGTCCTTTCAAGTGACAAAATCTGCAAAAGAACAATAGTCATGAACATAATCTGCAAAATACTAAATAAAACTGGCCTTCGATTTGTTGAAATAAGTTGCTGTAGAAATGGTGTCTGTAGAAAGCTCACATTATATAGATATGATTACTGTTTCACCTGATTATCACTATCTTATTACCTTAGGTGTGCAGAAATGGTTGAGTTACAACAGTTTATTGTTAAATATTTATTGTATTTCTTTATGATTTTTTCCTTAATATACAGTTCTTTGGTATAACATACTAACCCATAGAGGTAAACTAGCAGCTACGGAGTAGGAATTACAGGGAGAACGGGTGACCAGGAAAACCAGCAGTTTGAATGGAGGGCTAACAAGTCAAGGCAAACCATGGGCACATAATACTAGTGTCAGCTGAAACATGCCACAGGTCTTCAGATTAATCACAGTGCCAAGGGACTGTAGGCTTTTTGAGCCAAACCGCCAGCTGGTAATTGCACAGTAAAGGCTTATCA
The DNA here is from genome assembly GCA_035582835.1 of Phoebastria nigripes. Classification (NCBI taxonomy): domain Eukaryota; kingdom Metazoa; phylum Chordata; class Aves; order Procellariiformes; family Diomedeidae; genus Phoebastria; species Phoebastria nigripes. The sequence continues at coordinate 1,263,463 of JAYKAV010001632.1, forward strand.
GAGCCGAGTTACTAAGAAGCTTCCATGGCAACATCTGCGAAAGAGGACCTTCACATAAACCCGAACGTGCCTGCATGAAGCACTTCCAGGGGTGGTGGGACTGATCTTGCCCATGGGGCTGGGCTGAACAGCAGGGATGACCATGAACTCTGAAAATCCCTGGTTATTTTGTTGCCATAGACACACAAAAGAAGAGAAAATCTAATTATAAGAACAGCTTATCTGCTTTTTTCCCCCCCCAAGACACTTATAGAAACCCAGGAATGTAACTCTTTGCGGCAGCCTTGGGCTCATTCTATTTTTTTTTCAGAAGCAACAAAGGTAGAGGCCTCTGTTTGATTCTGTCTTCTTTCAAATGGTTCATTCTTGTATTGTCCAGACTTTATACAAAATTTAGAGTGTCACCTCTCCTGTAGAAGAATAGCTCTTCTCTCTTCTTTCATCTTGTTCGGTTCCTAAAAGCTGGTCCTGTATTTTCGGTATTTCTAATAATGGAGGGAAAGTTAATGACAAGAAGTCTCCTGCACTGTTCTGAAAAGCATAAAGAAGAACACCTCATCATGATCCTTTGCACTCAGTAGACCTGTCTATAAAACCCAGACCCTCGTTTCCTTGGAACCAAGGTTCATCCCTGTGATCGTCTAAGATGATCTCTGAAACTCTCTTCTGAGATGAAATGTGTACGTTGCGATTGCTGAAACAATACTGTGTGGGTTGCTGCCATGCACCATGAGAATGATACAGATTTTGCAATGCTGCAATAAATATTTTAATCCTGTTACACTCACCTGATTATTCCAGAACAGTAGGACATCATTTATCTTGAAGAAGTTTTTCTTTATAACTTTTAGCCTCTTCCATATAAATTTTAACATCATAAATAATAAACCTATCTTGCTAGAGGACCCATAATTGTGTCTGAATTTACCGCTGACTGCTAACATAGTAAATTTAATCTGAATAGTTTTTGAGACTTTCCTAACTCTTCATCAATTTAAGAGGTGGATTAAGCATTCCACAAGCATCGTGTGGCTTTAAACTATACAACATCCCATAAACACTTGGTAAAATTCAAGGTAAATATCATTCAAAATCTACAGTCAAAACTTCAGATTTGAATGACTGAAGTAAGACACTCAGATTCACACCTAAAAATATAGTGAGGTGATTTTACCATTTATGTTGAAACATTGAATTTTTCTTACTAGAATTTACAGGTTAAATTGTTATTGGCAGTTTAAATGTCTGGATGCTCTGGATGAAAACAAACACATTACTGGCAGAACCCAGTAAGGACAGGCTCACTTGGCCAGCATGTGGGAGATCAAGACAGTTATTATATCTGGTTTGGAGCAAGGAGGTGAGCCTTGGCTTTCTACATGTCTAGCAAGAGTGTTGGCTACTAGACTAGAGAGCAATCTGTCTTTCTCTGAATATTTGTTTACAATGGACTGGCTCCAAGAGGAAAGGCTAAAGCCTAAAGATGGGTTGTTTCTGTAACCCTAACCACCAACCCATTGGCCAGCCTCAGCTGCTGGACCTCCCTCTCTTTCTCACTCTCCCTGTATGTGTATATATGCGTCCATCTTTGGCAGTAATAAAGTGCCATCGAAACAGACAGTTTCTACAAAATTTGTGTTCAAGAATGGGTTATTTGCAGATCTTGAGCTTTTCTGGCTTGAGAAAAACCTGCTGTACAAGACAGTGTCTTTGCCAGCTGACCACAGGACAGTCTCAGGGAATTTGTCTGTTTGTTGTGCAAAATTACTTAGAGCCATTGAATGGCACACCTATAAAAAGCATTTACCTCTAAGTAAATTTTAGGAGTAACATTGGTTTTAGTTCTGATTGATAGGTTTTCTTAGAAATTGCATACGTGCATAAGAAGCTGGTTGCTGGGCTCGGTCCCTCTAAGGTGAATATTTTTTAGGAGAGTTTCTGTCTATAGGATGCAAATGAGCCAAAGGGTTACAGGATGTCAGGAACATGACAGGCTGTATGCATGTCTCGTGTTTTCTAAAGCTAATCAGTGACTTGTTTGTGTCATATGAAATAAGCACTTCTATGCATGTATAATGCCTTGTCCTTTAATAGCCTGTGTGGATAAAACCCAGATTGTTCCATCTTTAACAGCCAGCTGTGTAAAATGCCTGACTGGCCAACTCTCCCTGCTGGTAGAAAGCAGCAGTTTCTGCCACTTTGCACGACAGAGCAAGTAAGAAGTCACGGGCAGTAAAGACACACTGGTGTCTTCACTTAAAACGTGCTATTGAAACAATGAAAATAAAACCATTGGGTGCTGAAATACTTTCTATTCTTGAGGTTTCAAAGGATCTTTGCATTTAGTAAAAAAATCCTTCAGTACGTAGAGCAATTAGCAACCTAAAGCAATTAGTAATCTTTTACCACAATTGAAAAGTACTTTGGAAAATTAGCTGGTATGGGATTCTAATTTATTCAAATAAAAAGAAACTGCCTTGGTGCTGTTTACTTTATGAATAGGCTGATAATTCGTAATAACAGGCAGTTACACTAACAGTAAAAGAGGTGAAATCAGGGAAAAGGTGAAGACAACCCAGTCAGGGGGTATACTTCAGTGTAATGTCTAAGCCTTTGATGATTTTCTTTGTTCCTCTGCCAAAGTCAATGTTTCTTTTTGGTGCCACTTGCTCGTGCTAATGATACCTAGTCAACACTTTCTCCTTCTGTAGGTTTTGTTCAGCTTGGGTTGCTCTTGCAATTTTCTGTGTTTTACTTCTAGTGATTTTCTTTTCCTTCCCCTCCTCCTTGTCTTTTAGAAATGAAATTTTTAGCCTGGTATTTTTACTCCATGAGCAGTATTACTGAATTTAGTGGCACTACACATAGTAAGTAATGGCAATAAAACTGGACTTCGGTATTTTATGTGAATAGTACCCTTCTAAGTAAAGCATGAGTTTTCCGGTTTGATACCCAACTCGGCTATAAGCAATTGACAAATTGATCCCAGACTCATTTTCTTCTTGCATCGCTTATTTAAACAAATGTCTCAAAAGRTGCACTTCCATATGCTGCAAAACATTGGCACGAGTTTTCAGATGCGTTTTTGCACTTAGTAATCTACAATTTAGTAACAGCATCAAACAATACAGTGCAAAATGCCCGTTTATCCTCTTCGTGACATTTTATACCTGAGCTTAAATGTCTTTTTGTCTTTATCTTCTAACAGATGTTGCTATTTCATACGCTGAAGCAAATGGCTGCAAAAGGCTTGAAGTGTGTGCCTTTCTGTCGCTTGATGCCGCTGAGTAACTATAAATATAACCAGGGAAAAAAAATGAATACAGGTACATGATAGTGCCGGGCAGAGGGGAGAAGGCAGAGGGTTGCGGAGGGCCTCACCCCCCGCTGCCTGCGGCACCTCCCGCCCCGCACGGGGCGGCGGCGGCGCGGGGAGCCCGGCCGGGGCAGCGACCCCGCTCCCGGGCGGCGGGGGACACACACGGGGCCGGTCCCCAGCGGCTGCAGCAGAGCCGGGTTGGGCGGGCGGCTGCTTTGCTCGGTGGCAGCGTGTCGGGGCTCCGACACCCTCTGCTGTTTCTTCTGAAAACAGCGCTGAGGGMGGGTACCGTCTGCCTCCTCCCGTGGGTGCTCCCACAGGGCTAGTGTTTTTCCGGGTGTGCTCTGGCTAAATGGGCTTTCCGTGCAGTTTGACAAATTTTGGGCTTCCCCCRGACCCTAGTGTTTGAGTAATTGCTTGCCAGTTCTTAACCCTTTGTTCGGTGGGGCTCCAATAAACCCAAATAACCTCAAATAATTCAGGGTTTGTTTTGCGAGTATCACGGGTACATATGCATTTAAATAATCCCTCTTTCACTTCACTCCTGCTCCTGCACTGAGGAAAGCTTTGTCCTCCGCACCTGATTTCTCCTGATACTCTTCACTCTCAGCAGCACTATTAATATACTGTTCGCTCCTGCAGCTCAAGTAGGTTCTCTGTGGTATTGACTGAGCAACTAATAGGACTCAGTTAGTGGGGAAAAGGGAAGGGGGAATGGGTAAGGGAGCTTTAGCCTTCCCCACCCTATCCTGGAGTCAGCAGAGACTGGCTTAGTCAGCTGGTGGAAGCACAACCCCTTATTGAGAGAGCTAAATTCATCCCTCTTTATCACATCACTGTTGTGCTCAAGCAATTAATTATGTATGAATGAAGATGCCAAAATCAGGAGGAAGAGGAGGTGGGAGGGGCAAGGTTTAGGGGTTGTGTATGTAAAATGCACTTTTCTTTAGCTCCAGCTACACCATTTGTTTTCAGTCTGATTCTGACTTCTGCTGGGCATCAGAAAAAATGAACAAACAATTCTAAGTCTGAAGCAAAGAAGATTAAGATTTGGGTATCATCAGCATATAGTCAACACAGTTCTTACCTCCTGAAAATGAATCATCTTTCTTTTCTTGTCAAAAAGGTAAAAAGAAGGCTCTCCAGGAGCTTGAGCTCTTTGGGGAGAAGTCAGTACTTATCCCACACAATCCACTGGGATCACCCCAAAAAGAAATGACTAGGCTAATTTTAAAGTGACCATAAAACTTATCAATAGCATCAGCAGCACCTTGTGTCTCAGAGCTGAAGCTGGGTGGAAGTTCGGGTTGTGTTAGCTGATCCCCATTCCCTCCCCGGAGCAGAGGACCAACTACCAGCAGAACTGCGCTTCCACATGCTGGGAAGCCAACTTACTGTGAAAGATGATTACCTGATAGTGCCCCACAAGAGAAGTAATTGTAAATAATAATTAGAGAGACTTTGTTTTGTTTGGTTTTGTTTTGTTTTTTAGTTAAAAAAAAATCTGTATCAGATGATCTGGTCTGTAGACCAGATAACTGTATCTGTTCTACAGATATCYGAGGAATACTACAATTTTATCTTTTGAAGACAGGTACTAGAAGTTGTTCTTCAGCCCATGTTCAGCCTCTCTCAGTGTCCTTGCATCTCCACCGGGAGTCACAGCTGCAGCCTGCTCCAGATAAGCGGGAAGATATAAAACTTCCAGCTGGGAACCCTGATGAAATGAAATGCAGGGAAGACGGCAAAGTGTTGACCTGCTTTGACAACTCTGCCCCTGCTCTGAGGCACTGGCCTGTGTGCCACAGCCAGCTGGGGAGCAGCAGGGCGACAGCAGAGCAGAGCAGATGGCCTCCTGTTATGACCTGCTGAACTCCTTAATCCCAGCCACTGACCTCCTCGCTGCCAGTTAGCTCCTGTCTGTATGACACCCCTCCTTGTTAAAGTCCCAGGGTCAGAAACCTTTCAACACCTGCCCAGTGCCTCCCTGCAGTTGGCAGTTTGAKGGTGGCTAGTCTCCCCCTACCCTCCCAAGGACTTTCCCATGGAAGATAGATGGGTCTTGGGACAGGCCACAGAGGTTGTCCCGATGCTCAGGGTCTCATTGGGTTGGTTTCTGAAGGTTACAATGGAGATCTGTACTAGCAATTTATTTTAAAATGTGACATGAACTTCTGCCATCTACAAGTAAAAATCAAAGCACAAGTCTTATGTTGAGTATTTACAGTCTGCTATGACCAAAGTATGTGTACAAAAAGTGTTGAGGAAGCAGTATTACATATACTTTCCTGACTTTCTTTTTCCCCTTCCTCTCCCTTGCTGGTCTTTGAAGAGGATAAAATACACCATTTCCCAAGAGCTGCGTTCTCACAGAGAGCTAACATTTCTGGATGCAGATAGACAGGAGAACTTTGTTTCCCTGGCAACTGGAGCCACCAGAAAGCGTTTCCAGCATCTCCTCCCTTTACTCAGGTTCACTGTTACTGTAGCCTTTGGTCAATGAGGTAGTAAAACCAATTATGAACTAAAAAAAGCATCTTGCTAGCTTGCTCCACTTACCTAATCTTGCCTCCCTCCCAACCTCTAGAATAAAAAGTGACCTCTGCAAACGATCCCGTATCGAAGTACCCAGTGTTACAATTCATGGCTGAACTTCAAGGTCTGCCCTCTTTTGAAAATGTAACTTAAGCCTAGAAAGTGTCACTGTCTTCAGGGAAACAATGTCAGAAACTAAGCAGCTTTCACTTGAAACCTGCATGTGCTGGAGTGATGGAGCTGGGTCTCTGCTGCGGCACGGTGAGCGGGTGCTGCACAGAGTCGTGCTGGTGATTCAGTGCGGTTCATTCTTACCTCTGAGTCAGGGCTGAATTAATGTCCCAGCACATTGTTAAGGTTTTGAAGCAGTGTGCTGATGGGGGCAGCTCTTTACTTTAGCTTTTGGTAATAAAAAAGACAATGCTGAAGCCCTTCCCACCTGCTATTGTTAAATATCACATATCTCCCTCCCCCCATGTTCCTTATTCATTCAAAGAATTTCACTAGGATTGTGAAAGAAAACAACCCAGTTTATGGTTGTCCTTCCACTTAAATGTAGCAATATTATGTAGCTGATCTGTGAATGAGGCAGAGAGTCCAGGGGAAAAAAAAATATGTGTAAATGCACTTGTATTGTAGTGCCTAGGTATTGGACAGCTGAATGTGGTATTTCGTTACCTTTGAGGGCCAAAATTCACAACTTAAACCATGTTCCCTAAATATAGAATTTGGTATATAGTTTTGTATTTTTAATGAAAAAAGTCCAGGTGATTTCTGTTGTATCTCCCGAGGTCCAGTGAGGTGAATACTGACTTTACAGTATTGTAGTGAAAAATATTGGGGGGCATGTGAGCCACAGATTTGTAACAACAGTGCTGGAGGAAAGTCGCAGCTGAGTGCTGAGACTGTGCTTTTATGCTGTCTGTCTGCCCTAAATCTTTCCTTGCTTTTCCTTGAAAGAACAGGGCCTTTTGTCTAATGGGAGCCCTCAGAGGGAACAGGGACTCCTGGCATCAGTGTGTGGACAGATCAGCTTAGGTCACCTGCAAACCCTTTCTTTCTCTTCCCTGGTGACTCCAGGAGACTCCTGTCCTTTTCCGCAGGACTATCAGGAAGGGTACAGAGGCACTGAGCAGTTACGTGTTGAAGGAGAGGAAGATGGTGATGGAGTGTGGTTCTTCCTCTGCCCTTGGTTTTTCTGTTGATATTATTGCAGGTGTTTCCAGTACCTGCGGTGAGACCAGGTACTGCTGATAATCCAGATATTAACATTTTCATCAAGGAAGCAAACACAAGAAARGAAAAGATTATTTTTAACAGTTTATATGAATTTGACTTGACTTTCAGAAGAAAAGGCATTTCTCTAGCCCATGTGCTTTCTTTCTACTGAATTGCAAAGGCCTGCAGCTACCAAGAGCCAGAGTTGAGCCTCCAATGTGGAGCACACACAGACAGAAAGCACCAGGCAACTTAAATGTTGCCTCTGGCTCACCCTATAATTTGCAGTGTTGTGGTCAAACTCCACCTCATTCCAGTCCCAGGTAGTTGCAATGCACACTCCATTAAGGGTCAGTGACCGTAGCTGTGAGCACATCTTTTTTGTGCTAGCTCTAAGATCATTGGAGAGTTTCAGCACAGAACTTAGCTAGAGAAAGAGTAGCTTACTGTCCAATCACTGATACTGGAAAAAGCTTTGAGTTTGCTATTAATCTTACTGAGTTTTTTACATCATCTGTGCTTTAGATTTATGCAGAGCGATAATAGACTTCCCCATATAGAAGTTTCTGATCCACCTGTAGCAATTGCAGAGTGACKAACTGTTGCTTCTTTCTCCCTCACTTCAGCCTAACCCTTAGAATCCATTTTATTGTTTATTTTGCAGCTGTATATGCTCATATTTAAAGTACTTATCCAAACAAAATGATTGCTTATAAGAGATAAATTATCAATGAATGCTAAAATATTGCTATCTTAAAGCTCTCCTGTATATTTTAATTCCAGAATGTGGAGAAGTCCGGGGAAGATGTTAACAAGAAGCTGAAAATTGCCAAGTAAAACTATGTATGAGAAGATATAGCAGTAGTAATTCCCTTCAGTACATTTGCAAGAGCCCATGGATTGCAGAGGATAAAAACAGGATTGGGGTACATTTTATGTTAGGATCTCACTTTATCTTCCAAAAAATTATTGTTGTCCCAGGTCTGTGTTCCGTCCTTAAAACGTATTTGGCTCGGGGGTGTTTTTGTCATGTGTTTGCTGTTTTGCATTTTCATCCATCTTCATTAAGGGTGAAACTTTTAGACAGCTCTATACAGATAATAGTGAGCAGGTGCTGATGTTCTGGAGAAAGTAGTGACCGCAGTCAAAGCCATCACATGTTTGCACAAACCTCTGCCTCCAAGAGAGGGGATTCTGTACCTTTTAAACCTCCTACATGACTTTTGACTATACAGCCAACATAATTTCTCGTCTTGATTGTAGGTTTAGAAAATAAATTGTTTTAGAAATAGAAACCGCAGCCTGATCACAGGCACTCAACAAGAGGAGCATGAAGTAAAGTTTCAACATTAGAAAAGGATGAAGGAAACCCACAGCCCCTTTCCTAGCCATCTAAGCTTCACCAAATGCCCCGAGAGGCACAGCAGTCTGCTATTCCCTGCAGAGACCTGCTTTCCTGCTGCACGCTTTGAGGTGCAACCAGCCTGGCTGTTCCCCACCTCTTCCAAGGGAGTGGGAACAACTCAGGGTCTTGCCTCACCTCTCCCAATTTGCCATTTAGAGGGACTCCTGGTGAGGATTTCACAGTCTGTGTGCAAATTAAGGGATATCCTAAACACAGATTGGTGTGTTCCCAGCCCGTGCTTGGTGGAGTATATTAGGGATAAGCTCTGAGGGATGTGATTTCTGCACACACCATCTCTCCATCCCTGGCTGCAGCTGGAGCCTCGGGAGACCTGAGCTCCAGCAGTGCTACAGGGAATTCTTGGCTTCTCACACGGTGTGGGACAGCTTGAATAAACTAAGGGCAGTAACCAGGGTGCCTCTCTCTGTTTTGGTAGCCAGCTTCTGACTTTCCTCCAAGTTGCAGGTGTAAAGGCACAGAGGCACAGCCACCCAGTGAGAAGTGTTTTGGATGCACAATTGTAAAGCTGAGGCACRAAAGAGCTGATGGACCAGGCAAGGCATCTAAACTGAAAATTCCTGTTTTATTCAGCGTCTACTATTCTGTAAAAGCATGTGGGATTCAATAAGGCAGAGAGGATCATTTCTTGAGGCCTGGGAGTGCTGGGGGAATGAGGAAAGGCAACTCGGAAAAGTGTATTAAAAATAAGCATTCATTCATTGCAGAACTTATTTTTTGCTTTTCTTTTAATTTATCTGCCTCTCAGTGTTTAGACAGAAGTCATGTGAGCTTCTGAGCTGCAGGGACAGAGACAGAGGAGAACGTGTGCATCAGTGCAGAGTGCTGCTGGAGCCCTGGCAGAGCGAGGGGGAGGCAGAGGGAGCCTGAGAGGGAAAAGGCGAAGTGGTGGGAGCTGGAACAGCAGTAACTGCTGCTACCACGTCGCAGCTCATGCCCGGGAATCGGCTCCGCTGCCAGCACACCTCTCCGAAGGCGCAAGTACCTCAGGTTCAAAAGTCCTAGAAGGTCGGTGGTACTTCCAGGAGCCAAGTGGAGCTGCTTTATTTTTTTCTTTTCCTGCGAAGAACATCTGTTTGAGGACTCCGCTCCTTTTCCCAGACTGAAAGAGGTATTTTGTGTCATTAATGTGTCTCTTCTTTGAAAGCAGGTATGGGATCTGGAGAAAAATAACTCAGGGCAGGATGTCAAAGCAGATGTGCAGAGAGGTGGTGGGTTTCTCTCTCCCCCCGCTTTATAGCAGAGCTTAGGCAGTAAGGAGCCCCTGATCATTAGGATACAGTTTGACTTAAAATACGGAGGATGGGAGAGACAGGGTTAATGTGTGGGGGTGGATCTGAGCTGTTTCCCATCTGATTTGTTTCTCTGTGCAATCTCTGAAAGTGGAGGAAAACTTTCYTTGTGCACCTGGAGGAGCAGCACTTACCTATTACATAGCGAGGTGTAAAACTTGTAATTATTTAATATGAATGTGGTTTACTTAAGTCTCTGCTTGGCAAATTACAGTTCCCATCACAGCAGAGCTCCCCTTAACACATACAAATTTCAGAGGTCCTAATGTCCGGTGGCTGTGATAGCACTTCTGTTTCTTTCCCTCTCTTCCCTCTTTCCAGCGTACTCGCCTCCTGCTGTCTGCACTCTCCTCCCGGTCTCCCTCCTGCCGGTGGGGGCTGTGCCCCTATGGATGCCCCCGTACAGATTTTCCGGGAGGAGACGGACTCCACCTGCTCCCCGGGGCCCTGTCGTCCCCCCAGCACCAGCAGCAGCTGGCTCCTGGGCTGGGCAGACTACGACAGCAACACCACCGGGGCCTTCGGGGACACCCAGCACAACCACACCAGCATCTCCCCCGCCATCCCCATCATCATCACTGCTGTCTACTCGGTGGTCTTCGTTGTCGGCTTGGTGGGAAACTCTCTGGTCATGTTTGTCATCATAAGGTAAGGGGCTTTGGAGTACCTGTTGGAAGAGGTGCAAATGGCCATCCCTAAATTTGGCAGTTGTGGGAGGGGAGTAGTTTATGGAAGCTCTCTGGGAGCGCTTACATGAGGAGCTGGAAGAAAGTAACTGGAATGACCCAAACCTTTTCAGTCCCAGTGGTTTGTCTGGACGTGCAGTTAGAGACAGCAGGGAAAAGCTGTTTAAAAGTGATAAATCCTGCAGCCTGCKGGAAAGGCGCTTGTGCCCCAGAGCTGCGTTCATCGGGTGCCCTCTAGGGATGAGAGGCTGCTCGCAACCTGGGGGAAAGCTCGAGTGGAAGAAAGAAACTTCTGTGAGGCAGCTTTTTTCCCTTGTGAGGAGTCCCTGAGGGAAGGCTTATGTGTCTAGTCGTGTGGACACTTATACATTGCTGCCTTGTTACCCAGTGGCTCGTTTAACAAGATGGGAAAAAGGAAAYGATAAAAGATATGTGGAAATGCTTAATGTAAAGCAAGGGATGTTGTTTCTCTGTCTAGTGGTGTTTAACTCCAGTTGTTGGTGTTGGATTGAAGAAAGCAAAGCAGATGCTGAAATACCTTTCCTATTGTTTTTCAGGAAACGGGAGAAAGCTGTGTATCTGTGTTAGTTAGTTTTTCRTATTAAACCGCTTAGTGAAAAGCACCAATACTGACACTTGCACTTACACTTGTGTATTGGTGTATATTTTAGCTTGCACTGTGATTTCTCTCTCTTTTTGTCCTTTTCGTTTGCAATTTATAAAAATGTTTGGACAGTGCAGATCAGCAGGGTCATAATGAGCAACCAAGGGGACTGAAATCATGCAACTTTTTGGACTCTTGCTTCACAGTCCATTTGAATCCTGCAAAAAATTCTGGAAAAAAAAAAATTGTGGAGTATTCATTGCTCAAATGAAATCAGCTTGTACACAGAAAGAAAAATGGAGGTATTGGAAAGGATCTTGTTAGTCAAGCATGCATGGTAAGTGTCAAGCAATTGCAGGATGGTAAAATAACTGTCAGACTTGATATAGGGGGAAGTTAACTAGAAGCAGTGAAGTTGTTGATGAGGTACTTTACGGAAGATGAGTTATAACCAGGTGAATGATCTTGAATAATGGAAATAAAATCCCCTTTAATAGTCAGTGCAATAAATTAAGATGCCTGAGGTCAATATGGAGAAACTGGTTTGCTCCAGCTTTGTGAATCTGTAATTTTTATACCCCTGCATGCCCTTTTGCACTTCATTCACAGTAGAGATTTCATTTCTTTTTGTATTTCTTTTGCAAGAATAGAGAGTCCATACTTGACACACACACAGCTGCAAAGGCAGAGATTTTCTRAGCCATCAGTCACTAACAATGATAGTTGATTAACTGGCCTGGGCAGTGRAAATAAATTCAAACTTAGCCAGAGCCCTAAAAGTTAGCATGTAGGGATTATACTGGTGCATATGTATTTCCTTTTTTCTCTCCTACTGTTACCCTCCTCAGATTATTTTTGTGAGGGTCTAGCTAGCTATGGCTCGCTCTCCTACCAGTTCCTACATTAGTCTTTTGCTTCAGTTTCCTCTTGGTCCACCTCTTGATTACATGATCAAAAAAGTAAATAAGTATGACAAAACACCTGTTGGTTTTTTCTTCTTTTTTTTTTCAGTATCCCCCTCACTGAGGTTTTCTCTGTGGCAAATGCTGTAAACACTGCTAGAAACATTAGCTGAAGGGCATGTATACACAAACCTACGGTTTCAAACRTTTCTTATGATTTTGAAATATTCCAAATGTTCGTGCAAGAGGTGTATTTTCTTCATTTTTGTCCTAACCTCTCATCTCCCTCTCTCTTTCCCTCACATCCACTCTCTGCATGATTGCATCTCGAGATGGATTTTCATGACCGGTTGAAGAATGTATCCTGCAGTAATGTCCTTTTGTGTGGAAAGCCAAGGTCTGGGAAGTTCGTGAAAGAAGGTGGCAAGGGAGAGGGGGATCGTGTCCCCCATCCATCTCACGTTGCCTCTCCTCCAGCTGCCACAACTCTAAAGGAGGATGGGGACAGACTGTGGCTCTTCTTTACCCTCCAGCTGAGCACAGGGTTTGYGTGAGGCCCCTCACTGCCATTTCTCATCTCTCTGAGTTCCAGATCTGCTATGTTCCTCCTAAACCCCTCTGCCCTCYGGACTGGCAGGAAGGCAGGCACAGCTCCTCCTCCCTTTGCTCTTTTAAACAACAYCTGATATTGTTAGAATAGTTCAGCTGGAAGGGACCTACAATGACCATCTAGTCCAACTGCCTGACCACTTCAGGGCTGACACTGAATCACCTTTTGGGTGACACAAAAAAGGTCCCTTAYGTTCTGAGACTTCCAGTGAAACTGTTGAAGCGTCAATGCTGTGGTAGGTTCAGGAGACTCCAAATAGTCTTGAGATGCCTCAGAACCAGGCTYAAATTCAGCTGTAATCTGTGGCGTAGGCAGGCCTTGGCCTATTCCTTGCTTTAATACCCTCTCAGGGACAGTTTTGCTACTTCTGCACAAGGGCTGCTGAAGAAGCTCATGGACACCAGTGAGTCAGCATCTCAGCAGCCTGCAGGCAGAGTGCTGGGTGTCTGAAATCTCCTTCAGGTGTGGTGGGGTGTGTTTCTGCTGAGAGGGAAAACCCTCTCAGAGTTCCCTCAGAGGGAAAAATAACAGCACTTTGACGACATGTAAAAGCTGCTGAAAGAAAAGTAGCTGAGTTTGGTACAACTGCTGTAAATAGAGATTTGTGTTGAAGGCAGACTGGGAATGGTACTTCAGTACGGTGGTGGCAGCATGGCCTGTTAAACCATGTCTCAGGTGGATTCTTYTTTTGGTTTTACTACCAGGCTTCAACACTTTGTCCTGTCCTGAGAAGGTCACTTCATGGCCCTGTGACTTGGTTTCCTCACGTGTAAAATGGAGATACTGGTATTCACTGTCTTTAAACAGACAGCAACTGTTAGATTTGAAAGCCGAAGCCCCATCACTAAAAATCCTAACAGAGCAAGACCAGGACGATTGTAAAGAACCCCAGACTCCTCCAACATCGAGRATGGTTATTTTTAAGGTGCAGAAGGAGCTCTGTGTTGAGTATGTGGAGCAACCTGCACTCTYTGCACGCCCATTGCAGTTGACTTTCATGGTGTGGATGGTTTGCAGGAACCCTCCCCGTGTTCGGATCAGCTGTGAGGCACGCGTACCAGCCCCAAGGGATCTGCTGTCAGGCCAGCAGCCAGCCAGGTGGGCTGACAGTGCCTCACTCACACCGAGCCATGGCACACGGGATGTAATGCTCTCCTGTATCTGCTGCTTTTCCGGGGGAGAGAGTAAGAGAGAAAGAGGCCATCACGTTGGTGGGAAATGCAGATCCTATGTGGAAAGCACAGTCCTCCCCCTATGGAGGAGGAGAGGAGGCATGAAATGGGTTTGCAGAAACCAGGTGAAATTACCTGACCTCACCTGAGTAAAGTTATAMGGCTATGTGTGTCTTGGCATGATCAGAATCTATCTCAACCCCAAACCTTTTCTTTTGAGATTTGTTTTTACCTCTGAGATCTTAGAAGATATTTCTGGAGTTGAAACAGTTGGCTGAGGTTGATAAATAAAATTACTTGTCCTTGGAAGCAAAAAGTCTTTTTCCTCTCTTCTTCTTCCCTCCTGACTTTATTTCTCTAAAAYTTAGTGCTGGCTTTAAAGAAAATCGTGCTTTCTTGTGACAGCTGGAGGGGAAGAAAAGTCTCCTGACTAAAGTTACAACTTTAACTATGGATTTGCCCTTATCAAAACCATAAACATACTCTGGTAAAAACTCTGGGAGATGCTGTCTCTTACCCACTCCAGATTCACTTTTTCTATGTGTGTGCCTTACCCCCATTGCTCCTGAAGTCATTTACTGAGAGCACCTGCTATCATCAGGATCCTAAATAGCCAATCCTGTATTTCTTTTAAAATTATCTTTCCAGCTTCCAGTGAACCGAATAATTTTCTATATTCAAAAACAGTTTTAACAAAAGCCTGTGTCACATATATGTAGATTCATTCCTAAGGGAAAAGAGAAAGCTTGTATTCCTCTGCTTAGTCTAATGTTGAAGAAAAAATATAACTAGTAATACATTTTTGTTCTTATATTCATCGAACCGAGTGGCATCTTATGTAACAGGAAGAGTCTATTAAGAAATGTTATATAAAATTGACTCCTTTCCAGATTGTTTTTATATCTTCTCCATCATTCATTCCAAATGAGAATGAAAATATAAAAAAAAAAGTATCCAAAAATGAAATTGATTCAATATATTGGTTTAAATCAATAATAGATTTTGATAACATCAAAAGATTACTTGTTAATTTGTGTTAAATTATTGTTCTAATTTTATTAAATTGTATTTGGAAAGAATATTGTTCTGAAATGAAAAATGAAGCTCCAGAAGAATCAACCTAACTGAAATACCTGTTCCCTGTTACTTCCAGTTGGTATGATTTAACTCTTTTGTGAAACCAAGGGTTTGGCTGCAAAAGTAAAGGTTGACTTGTACTATACTTTGTGAAGTTTATGGCTTTTTGCCTTTTTTTACCTGATCAAACATTTGACACCTTACTAGTATCAGTACAGAGGTATCAAATGGATTGATAGTAATTCATCACAGGACCTCAAAAAGCATCTGGTGTTACCTCACTGAATGGAGGTAATTTTAGTAGGTTCTGCAGGGTTTGGCCATACTTGGCATAATTTTCATCACAACTTTGAAGACTGATCATTACCAACAGCTTTTACAGATGGCACAAAGACCAGGGTAACAGGAAACATGGAAGAGGACAGGTTTAAAAAACAGTATTGGTAGCTTGACACAGCTCATTTAAACAAAATTTG
This sequence comes from Phoebastria nigripes, assembly GCA_035582835.1. NCBI lineage: Eukaryota > Metazoa > Chordata > Aves > Procellariiformes > Diomedeidae > Phoebastria > Phoebastria nigripes. The sequence goes on from JAYKAV010001632.1 coordinate 1,278,777, forward strand.
AATGTTTCTAATACTTTTAATCCCCTGCTAGACAATGACTAAGTGAGACCTGGGGTTTATAAGCTGACAAGAAACTCAACATGAGTTCCCAATACGATGCTATGATAAGAAGAGGAGATACTGAAAAAGCAGAGAGAGGAAAGGGTTGGAAGGAATATTTACTAGAGACAGTATTCGAGAGAGGCTATAGCTTATAGTGAGTAATCTGTTTGGCTTCTGAAAAGTAATTTGGTATCCATCCAGACACTTCCGCTGGGCTAGCAGCCAGGCAGTCATTTATTTCAGAGAAAGGCGTAACTGGAATCAATGTCTGGAAGCAAGAGAAATTATGGGGAGCCCATTTGAACTGACAGAAAGTGAAAACTTACAAAAATTTTCCAGTTTGGCTGCTAGCAAGGTAGAAAGCTTGAGATAGCTTTCCCGTCCTCAGCCAGGAGAGTGGTGGGGAAGCTCATGCTCCTGGCCAAAGCATGGGGAGGGAGCACAGTGCGGAGATGGCGTTAGGAGGGGCAGGCTGGCTAAGCCCTTCTGGTAAAGGGGACAGAGCAAGGAAAGAGTGGGGATCCTTCATTTGTTTTTTCCCACTAGAGGATTTTGAATTTGCTGAAAGGGTGTTGTGGCTGGAAATTCTTAACTTGGTGACTTTGGCTGGCCTGGGATGCGCTAAGAGCAAGGGAGGATAATCTTCCTGGCTTGTCTACTCTCACTGTCTAATCAAACTGTGATTAGTTTGTCCCTTAAGTGAAATTCTGTGAAACAGATGAGTTCCCAAAGGAGAGTTTTGATTTCAGTCACATAGTGCTTTCTAAAAGAAAAGCATCCAGAAAAAACTTTGATAAACTCTACTTCTAGGAAGTTTACTTCATGTCTCTGTTTTGGTCCTCCCATCTGTAAGAATCAGATAATTTTTGCGAAGTGTGAATCCCGTGCTCTTCTCCTCAGGGAAGACTTTGTGCTTTGTTTATTGTTAGTCTCTTTTGTGGAGCTTGAGAGGCATGAGGAAATGGCAGTGTGAATGTAATTTTGTCTACTGACAGACATGAGTGTACAAACTGAATTAGCTGTGGGGAAGGGCTGTGTACAAATGGAACGAGGACATGGAAAGAGKAGTGTCTGACCATGCTGGCATTCTGAAAAATGTAAAAGGAATACAAATAAAGAATATGTAAAGGTGGACAGCATTTCCATGGTCCTATTGGGAAGTTTGCATGCTAGCCTGTGTATCATCTTTGAAATATTTATTTCTCCTGAAGCCAGAGGGTTTAGCTCTCATTAGATTAATCTTCTAATCCCCAGGGAAGTGAAAATTAATTCTAGGCAATTTACTATTTTCAGTTTTGAGACATTATTTACAATGAAAACTCTGTCTTCCCTGCATGAGTATGAGAGCGTAAAATGATTTACTTCCATGCATGAGTTTCCACTAATGGCAAGAACATGTGCAGAACCTTTCTGTTTTCTCTGCTCCTCACACCAATCCACCTATGCAACACATGGTGCTCTGCCTGCCTGCTCGTCTCTGCTCCAAAAATCAGTACCATTCAGCAGTGCATTATGAGTGAATATCTAGGGTTCCCAAACTTAGCTACCCTGCACCTTGAAGACAGAGGATTTTATATTTGCTGACTGACTACATAGCTAAATCCACTTCCTACTGCATTGTAGGTAGCCTAGCCACTGTGGCTACCGTAAGGCAACTGGGAGAGGCCTCCTTGAGTAGKGACAGATGGGAATCTGCATGGTAGGATTAGTTCGGACAAGCTATTCAGTGTTCACTTAGTGTTCACACCCAGAAAAAATTTTTTACCATGCTGCTGGCTGACGGACAGCATCAGGAATTACTCTTACACATGCCTTTCAGAATGACTGACTTGTTAAAGAGCGCAGGAGAAGAAGAATATTTTCACCGCGGAAGTTATCAGCTGTGCTGTTCAGTTGACTGCGTCTTAAAGTTTCCTGCATTTCACTTGTATCATCTCCTTTGGGAAAGCGTGTGTTCTGTTGGTCTGTGCTGTGGGCTTCTCTGAGGCAGGTGAGGAGAACAGATGAACGGGTAGAGTCCAGAGAAAGCCTCCCAACTGCCTGCTATGAAGGACTGATGACTTTTCCCTGAGCTGGCTCACTACTGATACATGCATTTGTTGCCTTACCACATAATCCTATACCTGTTCTAGAGTGAGGTCCCTTGTCTCCCATTCAACTTTATTACGGGAGTGCTGACCAGAGATGCAGGTCTCCACATATCCAAGTGTGTAGTTGTCCTATAAAACACTCCCAGCAGTGGCAGTTATTATTCATCCCTGTGGCAAAATGGAGACCAGGTGCCTTGTTTTGAGAACAAGAGTGATACCCACACCCCAAGACCCCTGTGTGAGAGATTTCTAAATTCTTTCCTTATTTCTCTCCTGCACAGACATCTAGGGAAAGCAAATGTTCAATAACATTTGGCTGCTTCCAACCAACTTCTGCATACATAGCTACCTATGGACATTAGGGCCTCTCCAAAGAATAAGAAGGAAAGTAAGACCCTGATAAATCTTCTGCTGGAGCTGCTATCCCTGTCCCCTTGAGCAATGAGATTTGTTCTCTTTGTCAGGCAATCTCTGTCCTACTCACTTCCCTCTCCCACAAACACATACGAAGCACTTTGCTCTGCTAAGGGAGGTTATGTCCTTCATGAAAAAAAATCCTTCCAAGAAAGAAGAACAGCAGGAAAGGTGGATGTTACCAGAGACAGAGACTCAGCACTCACCAGGGCAATGTACCGGTGGCAAGTAAGAAGGATTAGGATGGGCTGTGTAACACCCTGGGAACTCCCTGCAGCATGACTGGTCACTGGAAAACACCTGCARCAGCATAAAGTTTCTCAAGAGACAGTCAGCTGCTTGACAAGGTCTAGATTCRTCTTACTTGCCAATAGAGGTCAAAAAATCAGGTACATAGTCTAAGCTAATTGTCTAGGCTCTCTAGTAATAATATTAGACATACTGGTTTTGGATAAAGTACTGATTTTATAAAATTCTGCATTCTCACTATTTCAGTTTAAGCCACAATAAATCACAGAACCTTGACATTTCTCTGAGCTCCCCTAGCAAAATCATGGAAGCACAAATTTCACAGTATTGGTGTTTCTAACATTAAGCATATTTCTTCAAAAAGAGGCTCTTAAGCTCACATAAAAATATTAAAAGTCCTTATCATAGAAGGAGGGAAAAAAGTTCATTTTTGTTAAGTAGTGTGAATTTTTCTTCATTTTGACCAGGATATATGTAGACTTGAAATTCTCTTCTATAATTCAGAAGCTGGTTCTTTAGCTCAAGAAGGAAAGCTTCCACATCTAATCTAAATTTGCAAGATCTTGTTCAGGCTCAGTTTATGGCTAGTTCAGAGGAGTAATGGTAGTRGTAAATTGTAAGGATTTTAATGATACCTTCTGACATTCAGGTAGATTATGCTCCCTGAGGGGAGAATAAAAGACAAGATAATGCTTTTCTTCTTTAAGCCGCTTAAACATAGGTACCTACAGGTGCTTATTAATAAAGAGAATTCCACTTTAGGATACTATTTTGTAGGCAACATGTACAATTTCTTGTAGGCTCCTAACAATTTTGATGTTAAAGACAGGCAACCTTTAAATGTGTGCAGTAACAGTTTTTGCCTTTATTTAAAGTGTTTTCCGAGGTCCTATCCCCTGCTAAGTTCTGGCTGTCATTCAAAATGCGGTAATAACATATAACCCAATATGAACATGGAAACTGCACATATTGATTTTTAAATTCTTTAAATGACCTCAGTCTTAGTTTCATATTGGCATAAGCCTTTTATATTGACTTATGAAGATCCAAAAGATAGCTGAGCCATCCTTTTGACATGGTATGTGTTTGGAACAGATTCCCCTGTTCTGACGCAGTATGATATTGAGTGTACCCTGAATATAGCCTTGAGATTTAGAGCTTTCCTGGCTAAGCTTTTCAGCTGCTCGATCTCCATATACTTCATTCAGAGGAACCTAATGGAACAGAGCCTGCATCCTGTGGATAGGTGTTTTTGCAATTTGCTTTTAGATGCGCTTTAGCTTTCATTTTCATTCACTGACTCAAGTATCTGCCAAAAATATGTGTTTGTTATACCTCATTGTATTTCATGCTTTTGTACTTTCATTCTGCTACTAGAGAATGTTGTTGTAGTATATTTGTTAGGCTTGCTCCCCTCCCCATCCCTCATTTCATACTGCAGGGAACACTTTAGCCTATTACAGTTACATGAAAAAAATTTGGTCAGAGCGTCCTTCTCAGCTTTTGTTAGATTTACTAACGTTATGGTGTACTTTAGAATCACACTCCTCTCCTCTGCTTGAGATATTAACTTTAAGGGGCTCTACTAGCAGATTTAGTAATGCATTTTGATTTTTTTCTGAAAGCATAGCAACTTCTTAATAGCATGCTTCCTTCTTCTGCTATCACAATTTCATTGATAAGCTTAGTCTGGAGGTGTGATTTCTTCCTATTTACTGTCTAAAAAAATGTGCAAAGTAAATTCTATTTCAGAAGGAAAAGTACAGTAATGATGAGTCAGTTGAGAAATAGGGGAAATATTCTAAGGGTCAGTCTGAAGTCAGTCTCAAAGAACTTTTGGAAAGTGGACTTAGCCTAAGTTGCGATAGTTTTGCAAATTTTACTTTTGACATGTAAGTAGACATCATTTAAATCTTGCTCCTTAAAAACTCTCATCATATATCCATCAAAAAAATACATCCAAACCAAAGTTTTATTTTTCATCTTGACATTTTTCTGCAGGGTTTCCACATATCTTCCAGTTATTTAAAGTCTACAGAGGCTTGAGGCCTGCTTATAGCTTGCCAAGCAGTCTCGAGATCCACCAAATAGCTTAAGTCATCAGAGGTTTTTCTGCCTCTTCAAATTAGATTCTAGCACCTGATTTAAGAGAGGGACTTTCCATTCCTATGTAGTATTAGAAAAGCTGTCATCTTGTTATGAAATCCCAGTATTTAACAAACTATTTTCTAGACGCAGGATTTCCCATGAACAGTTTATGCAACAATGGTTTATAAATATTTTAATGGTCTTTGAAAGTTATATCTCAAAGACACTAAGAAAATGTTTGTCATTAATTACCACTGCGCCATCTATGCTGTAGTTATGTCCAGGTTTCCCCTATCTGTTCTGCTAGACTAATTAAATCAGATAGCAGTATTTTTTCCTTAAATGAAATTCAGGTATTTGATCAATAATTCTAATTTTGCAAAGGAAGAAAAGATTCCCTTACTTGATCCCTGTTTTGACCTTGTTCAGGTGCAGATTTGGGCGAATGGAGGGTATGGTGGGAAAACCCCAAACCACATAAAATATTGCCTCCTATATTTTGGTGCAGTAGAATGAGTTGTAGAAAAGCAGTTAAACCCCTCATCTCGTGTTCGAGTCTAGACTTTATCAGGGTCCACTTCAAAGTGTCTGACAGCAACAGCAGTCACTCCAGTACTTTAACTGGACTTTTGATTAAGCCTGCAAGCACATATCTTCAGAGGCATGAAGGCATTTAATAATTTTTAGGTGTTTAATTAAAAACATTGAAATGAGTTTGGATGATTGAGTCCAGATTCTCCAAGGCATTTCTGAATTTTACGAACTTGTAAATGAATGTATGATTTAATCTATATTGCCTAACAACTTTAAAGGCCAACATCTCATTTACTTGGAGGCCAATGCTTTCAGGTGAAAGTAATCAAGCTCTTTACGTTACTAGTGTGAGACCAATGAGTTTTAAGGTTGCATCACTGAAATGTGCTTGCACTTAGCATTGCTGAGGTTAACCAGTGCACCCTTCATCCCTGAGTTAGGTACATATGATCCCTCTGCAGTGCCTGGGAGAACTGATTGCCTAAATGTAATAAAGTATTTATTGGAGCAGTATTTATTGGTCTCCCGCCTTCCTGTTCAAAGTCTGGCAGAAAATGGGTCGGGTGCCTATTCTGGCTCAGAGTGAGTGGTACAAGGAGGCATCTATGGTCTGTGAACTGGGGTGGATTTGGGCAAGGCCTGCTAGTCATGGGACTGCCAGGCTGGTGAGCTGTGGGGAAGCACTAGATGCACACCAGGTAAGGTTATCAAAGCTGGGATTGTTATATGCATATGTGCCCCTGAAATGAACTAAAGCTTTCACAGAGCTTTATGGGAGGGATGGCACACTGTGGGTTTTTCTTTTCCCCATTATATTTTCACTCCCATATACGGCTTTGATTTGGTTACATTGGAAGTTGTCTAAATGCTGATGCTGTGATGACGCTATATTTCTTACTACTTGTGAATGACAAGACATCCTTCCTGTTGGATCAATAGTAGTGAGGAAAATTAATTTTCTTATATGTGCATGTGTTGCATAGTCCAAAAAATCAAAATTGCTCACTTTACATGTATAACATAAGCAGTACATATACAGAGAACATGCTTTATGTTGCAGCTTCACAAATTTGAATTTTGAAGCTACCTAAAAAAGTAGTTCTGTTTTACAGAGGGTCTTTCCTATTCTGCCACTGGAAGGTGGTACTGGGAAAATATGGTATATATGGTCACAGTGTCACACACACAAAAGAATTGAATTAAGCTTGCAAGGAACAGGAAATGCCAGATATAAAGTTTTTCAGATATTTGATTTTTCAAGGCTAATAAAATCCTTAGTTATTTTTCACTATTTTTCTGATTTTCTTTAAGGAAAAAAGGTCAAACTAATTCTTCTATATGTGAAAGCAAACTTTCCCTATCCAAACTCTTGGGGAAGTTTTTAAAGATCTACAGAAGTAATGATTCAGAAGAACTATTAGTTACTTCACCTCTGCTTATCATAGGCCATTGCCTTTCATTTAAATATTCCTGTATTGAGTCTAGTAACTTGTATTTGACTGAAGCACACACTTTGCAAAGCAGCAGACTTTGATTGGGTGACATCAAAAGATGGAAAAATTACTCCTTTCTTGTGTAATTTGTTCCAAATAATAATTACCTTAGCTGCTAGGAAAAATCTGTTGTTTCTAAGCTGAGTTTGTCTGGCTTTGACTTTTACGTATTTGTCCTTGTTATGCTTTTCTCTGCAATCTGAAAGAGCTCTTCAGTACCTGCTATTATCTCCCTGTGGAGGTCTTCAGACACTGTAATCAAGTCACCTCTCRGTGTTCTTTTTGATAAACTAAATGTGCTGAGCTCTTTAAGTTACTCACAGTAAGAATTTTCTCCAGTCCTTTCACTTATTTTTGTGGCGCTTTTTATGCATCCTTTCCAACTTTTCATAGTCTTTTTTTGCAATATGGACAAGACAACAATTCCAAATATCATCAGTGATGTCCATAGAAGCAAYATCACCTTTCTACTACTCCTTTTCAGACATTTCACGGAAATTAGTCCATTTTAGCACAGATTTGCAGTCTGAGTGTTTAGTGAGTTTTTGTTCAGTCTTACAGCTGAGATGCACTCGGAGCTGCTTTTTTTTTTTTTTTACCAGAAGGAAAGTTCCTAGTCTGTTAATGTGTCTTATATTTGTTTGTCCTAGCTATATACTCTCACATTTGTGTTTGAACAGCGCCTTACGGGCTATAATGTGACCTACAGGACAGACTGGGAGTCTGTTGAGGAGATTGATCTGGGAGGGGGCAGAAGCCCAGCTCTGGCTGGCGGGTGCCTCCTTGCTCTGCCTTTGATCTCAGAGAAGCTCAAACCGGGGCAGAGGGAGTCTAGACCATGGGGGTCACGCCATCAGTGTAGAGCTTTTGTCACTGCTTGCTTTTGGCTGTCTTTGCTCAGATATTTCTAATGCTCCACTGGCTATGGCTTTGTTCAAGATGTGAGCCTGGGTATGGTATCTGGGTGAGAAGGGTTTACTTTCTTTTCCCTTACAGTTCTCTTTTCCATGCTTCAAACCAGCATTTGGTTTCATTTTCTCAATAAGTTGTAATTAGAGTGTTTTAGAAAAATTGAGGCTATTTTTAACATTTCATGTTGGTCATAAAATGACATTTCTGCCCGTATTTAATTAATATCTAATTTACTCATTGGGCACATTTTGTCAACACTTTTTTTTCAAATTATTTTTTATTTTACACATCAAAGTTTTAAAGGCAAAGAAACACATTGCCCTACATGTTCATTAGCTGGACTGATCAAATCTTGTATTTCCTCTATAAATTATTAATGATACATATCAAAATCTAGCTAGACATGTTTCTGTGTGTGTTGTATGTGCACCTTTTAGTTTGGATACACATTCAAAATATATGRGTGAAACAGTTTTGAGAAGGAAAATCTGTCATTGAATCTCAAAATAAATTAATAGCAATGAGCAAAAGTAACTAGGGGGAGGAAGCATTTCAGAAAGGAGAGTTAGGTATATCCCTATGTTAACAGGCTCTCCTTCATCTGTTGTGTGCGTAGCAGAGCTGGAAGCAGTCCTCCACACCCTGGGACACAGGCTGTGCCCCAGAGTCAGACTGTCATCAGGGCAGAACAAAGCAGGGTGATGTCTCAAAAAAACAGATTCTATTTTTCTGTGAAGGCTGAGGTTCTTACCAGCTGGACAAAACAAGAGCTTCATTTTGGTGAAATTGAAGGATGCAGAAAAAACGCTATGATCTTTTTTTTCTCCACTGTGTTATCCTACTTAAACAATAATAATCTTTTACATTAGCAGTCACAAAAGTGAGGACTGGGAAAAGCTGAGGATAAGAAAGGTGGAGATATTGGAAATAAAGGAGCAAAGAAGGGAAATGACTAAAACTTGTAGAAGCTGGCATTGTTGCAGTGAATTCAAGGAAGAGAAACTTTCATATAAGAGGCAATCTGCCCTGGCAGATGTATCGGTTAACATGGATTCTTACTGGAGAATGGGATAACGATTCCTTCCACAAAACAAACTCAGAAAGCTCACAGTCGCTGACAGTTAGCTGTAAGAAAAAGAAACACAAAACATTTTGATCACTTGCAAATGTAACGATAATGTTTTCTGGCAGAAGGATTTGAGAAGATAGAATTGAAACCAGCATCTGGCTAAATGGATTAAATGTGTTCATATACCTGGTTTTGCCTGTGGTGAACAGTTCTAGCTGCTAATACAGGTGCTGAGAGATTGAGTCAAATGTGTTTACTTTTATCGCAAGAGTCTTGCATTTGTGTGCACTTCTGTCATAAATTATAAATGACAGAAAAAAACCAACTATGTCAAAGCCTGACTGATAAACTGTTACATATCTGAGTGTGCATAATAATATTTTGAAATAAAAAAACCTTACTTTTTTTGTTCTTCAGGTACACAAAGATGAAGACAGCAACCAACATCTACATTTTCAATCTGGCTATGGCAGATGCGCTAGTTACCACGACTATGCCTTTCCAAAGCACTGAGTACCTGATGAACTCTTGGCCCTTTGGTGATGTGCTGTGTAAAATAGTTATTTCGATTGACTATTATAACATGTTTACCAGCATATTCACACTGACCATGATGAGTGTTGATCGATACATTGCCGTGTGTCACCCTGTGAAGGCTCTGGACTTCCGTACGCCTCTCAAGGCAAAGATAATCAACATCTGTATCTGGCTATTGTCCTCATCTGTTGGTATATCTGCRATAGTTCTTGGAGGTACCAAAGTCAGGGAAGGTGAGTGTGAGCATTCAAAATTGAGTCTCTTTGTTTCTCAAATGACATAAAATGTAGCTTGGAATATTGACTAAACCTGATTGATTCCTTTTTCAATAACTTGTGCATGCTCGGCATGTTCATCCACATTCCTTGGTTCAAAAATTATGTCTAAATTTCTGATATTTTGAAATATATTGTGGGACATCACAGTATGACATATAAATCGTTTAAGAGCAGATGCCTTTGCCATCTGAAATAACAAAATGCACTTTGAAGCATTGTCTGTGCTAGAATGAGACCATCAAAAACTAGTAGCAGACACCAGGGGAAATAATCAGGAATTTGATCACAGTGGACAGATCAAAGATCAGTTTAGGATGAAACTTGAAACGTGGGCTTAAGGTGCTTTTTTGTAGGTGTTGTGAGAGTAGTTCTGCTGAAGTTCCAAGAGCAGGAACTAGATTGCTTGTCATTAGTATTAGTATTAAAACTATCATTAGTATTAAGACTTGGGAGCTTATTATCAGCAGCCATTTCACAGAACTTGAAGGTGTGGTGAAGAAAGGAAAAAAGTCAGTATCTGGAGAGAGAAAATCAAGCTAAATACTATGAAAATGACAGTATCTCAAATTCTTGTTTAAAAGGGATGGGGATGTACATGGAGACTTGGAAAGGCTGAGAATAAGGATCAGCAGAGGAACTGGGAATACAGACCATGGCAGGGAAGCAACTACAAGAACATGAAGTCAATGAGATCTGTACACAGACCACCTGTAGGCTCTACTTGAAATTTATAATCCATGAAGGACTGCGGATTTAGCCCCTATGACTGGTGACTCATTACCAAAACTACCCTGCTATGGAGTTAATCTTATTTTGAAATCCTCCTTGAGAAGGAAAGGGGAGAAGCATTCTCACACACATATACTTCATACCCACAAGCATGACAGTGGTGCAAGAGCACCTCAGTGTCTTCAGAAGGCTTGAGGCCTCTAATGACGTCCTTGGGTTGGGGCCATCTGTTATGCATGGCTCGATAAAATACAAGACATGCATATTTATTTGGTGGTAGTCTTGTTTAAGATGTAAATAATCTTTTGAAGAATGATTAATAAGTTCCTGAATTAACAACCTTTTCTATTAGAAAGGCTTCACTCCTCCCAAGAGAAATGGTAAACTTTACATAAGGACACTGTTTTATCTGGCAGAGACAATAAATGCTGTGTGTTAAACTATTTGGCATAGATCAATGCAAACAAAACATTTCAGTAACAGCTGCTCAAGAGCTGATTGATTTGGCTGAAGATGTATAGATTTTGCTCTTGCTGTTGGTCTTCTGGTGGGCAGGTGACAGGAGAGTCCTCTGGAAATTGTTCTTTCAGTCCTTTGAGGGATCAAGTGTCCTGGTCTGCAGTGCTGTAACTCTTCTCCCCAGTAAAATTTTGTCAGGTTCTATAAAACAATGTCTAGTTCAGGAAATACTCACTTGCAGGCATTTTCATTTGGGAAGAATAATTGTCTCACTACGTATGAGATCTTGAAGACCATGGGACTTTGGCTCGGTCAGGTGTTTCGTTGGAGTGTGCTTAACTAGCAGAATATTCCTATCATTCACTGTAAACATCACATTTAGATCAAGGGGCTGCTGTGAGGCCAGCAATGATTAAATGCCTCTTCCGCGCCACGTGGCAGGCAGCCTTTTTTTTCCTCCTGAAACAGAGACTAGTAACATGCAGCTCAGCTGAGCCAAATGAGGTTGGAAATTATTGGCAAATGCTTGTCAGCCCCTACTGTTCAGCCCTGCTTGTCTGATCTAAGGTCTCTCTTGAGCATTTACTGCCAATTATCGTCTGGTGTGTTCATGAATTGTGCTGATAAATGGTGAGGGGGAAAAGCAAGGATCCTCCCTTTGCCTGACAGCTGGAGCTCAGGACTGAAAGTTTATGTTATGTTGGTCAAGATTGTTGTTGTTTATATGCTTACAGGGCCTCCGTTGGATTCAGATTTAAACAACAACTGAATATCAAATGGAAAGTGATTATATTTAAAGTTCCCAACCCATGCCCAGTTAGTCCCTTTTGTTCTCACAGTACAGGATTGCTCCCAGTGGTGTCCTTCTGGATACATTTTCCCTGCAGAATAAATTTTAAATCTGTGTAAGTATTCCCTCTCTGGCCTTAATGGAGCCTTTCTTGCTGAAGAATTGTTCACTTAAAAAAACCCCCAAATTAGAGGTACTATTAGTATTCCCGGTAATAGTATGAAGGCTCCATTTGAGTACAGAGGAGTATGGATGTCGGAAGGTGACATAGTTAATAATGTATCTAACAGAAATATATTTCCTATGTCAAGATTCAGATTAATCTTAAATGGTAGCTTATCAAACACATTTTAAAATATATTTACACTAAAATACTATCTAGAACGGAGTATTTTTCCTTAAATGTATCAATGTATTTGGAATATTTGGCTTTGAGAGTAGAAAAGGTCAGTATGAAATCTTAAGTACTCAGTTTGTGATACTGTACTTAGTTCTGCATCTTTTCAGGCAACAAGAATAAAATCAAAATTGGATTTTATTCTCTTCCAAAGTTCCTGAAAATTATTATGATTTATGCATTATGACAATCTTTGTTGATTTTTTGCCAGTTGTAAACTGGGAAAATGTAAATGGATCCCATACAATTCATAGCATTATATATATCAAGTGAAACACATGAATATTAATGAATTTAGAATAAGACTTTCCATAGAAAGTAAACTGTAATGAGATGTAAGACAATCATTAAATTTGTATTCAATAATTTGGAATTCTAAAATACCATTGCCAACTACAAATTATATTAAAATGTAGCAAGCATGACCTAATTATTTTCATAAATATATGAAATTATGTCAGTAGATCTGAAGAGGCAGTTTCCTCTGGGAGGGGGTTTCAGTGAGTAGCTGGATGTGGTCTGGAACAGTCATCCCTGATCAGACCTCACTTTTATCCAGAACTGCACAACTGAATGCAGCTTTACTAGTCTAGTAAATGCATCCTGATTTTTCTGCTGCTGCTAGGCCATGATCTACTACAAATAACAGTAATAATCAACGTGAGAACTCTTTTGAAGACAATTGTTGACATTTTTAGAATAAAATTAAGTAAAAGCAACTACACTTATGAAAACCTAAATCGCAAAGGATTTAGAAAAGTTGACTGAGTGTCAAGACCCTGTTAAGTCATACTTGTGCTGTCAGCTTAGCATCCTCCATCAGGCTTGAAAGGTATGTCTTTTCACTTTTCAGCTTTCAGAGTCATCCATTAGTTGTTATATTATTTAAAATAATACCTCAAAATATTTAGCTTTGGTTTCAACTTTTTTGTTTGAATGTTTTAGTATTTAATATCTCCCAGTAACAGTTTTCTGATATCTAACCATGGAAATGTCTATATGATACCATAATGATTACTTCCTCCCTAGCTGTTTTTCAAAACAAATTCTCTGCAAAATCATCTTGATTTGTGAAGCATTTCAATAGCAGTGAAATATGGCTTGATGGAATTTTTCTGCCTAGTTCTGCTGGAGACAGATATGAAAAAGTGATGTGCAAGAACATATTGAATCATTCCACCCTTAGATCTGATTCAATAAAAGCCAATACATAATAATTTGTAGAGGAATGACAAATTCAGTAGGAAAAATGAAAAAAATCCAAAGAATAATGCAGTGTTCAAGAGGATAAAATCTAAGCTACAATTCAGAGTGAAAAATCCCTGTGTTACCTTGACTTGTCTTCAGTAGAGTTTAACTGCTGATAGTAGTTGTAAATTTACCCCTTCTCTTGCCTTGCCATTTATCTTGTTTCTTGGTTTTCCATAGGGTTTATATGCTAGAAGGCTCCAATGAGGTCAGCAAATGAAACCTCAAATATTTCATTCCTTAGCAGCCTCCTCTCAGATGGAATATTTCTGGGACGTAAAATCAAGTGACAGCCTGTGACTCTGAATCCTGGCATGGGCAATCAGAAAGGGAGTGGGCTGATGTCGGTGGCCCAGATCCTGCAGTCTCTGCGCAGGCTGAGTTTTCAATGACATGATCTGCAAAAAGAGCAGCTTCCATTTGACTCCGCGCACACACATATTTTATTTGCTTCTATTTAACTGAAAAGAAGCTGTTGCCAGGAAATAAGTTTTTCTGAATGCAAGCACTTACGTGTATTCCATTTGCACTGAAAGAGGCACGTGGGAAAAGATTATTACACAATTATCATATATTGGCAAAATCTTCCTACAATCAAAACCTCATTGGGCTCCCACCATTCATGATACCAAAAATCTGTCTCCGCCCACAGACAAAACCAAATGTAGTTTAATAATAATTATGAGATTTCTACTCCATTGAACATGGTACTCATTCTGGCTTTAAATCTCGGTGAGATTCAAATGGAAACATCTTTACAAATTTCTATTTTTGTGCTCTGCATTTTTAGATCCTCCCATGGGAAGCAAACTTTATACAATGTTATGCGTTTTAAAAAGCCCCTATATCTCTAAGTAATTTCTAGAGACAGCTGCATAAAACCAGTTTCAATGGTAATTGAAAGATTTCCTTGGAGTGATTTAATGATAACTCCGTTTATTAGTATCACATTACATGATAATCACTTTTCCTAGCTTATGCTGTGATAATTACGTTGTTTAGAATATCTAATAACAAAGCAATTTTCTTCTTCTTGCTTCTTGCATTCCTAGATACTGCTAGCACTGAATGCTCCTTGCAATTTCCAGACAGAGATTACGTGTGGTGGGACATCTTCATGAAAATCTGTGTCTTTGTCTTCGCATTTGTTATTCCAGTTCTCATTATAATTGTTTGCTATACTCTGATGATCCTGCGCCTTAAAAGCGTACGGCTTCTCTCAGGGTCTCGAGAAAAAGATCGAAACCTGCGCCGCATCACCAGGTTGGTTCTTGTGGTTGTGGCCGTTTTTATTATCTGTTGGACTCCTATTCACATTTTTGTGCTGGTTGAAGCATTAGGGGATGTGTCCCACAGTACTGCTGCTATATCCAGCTATTACTTCTGTATTGCTTTGGGTTACACCAACAGCAGCCTCAATCCAATCCTTTACGCTTTTTTGGATGAAAACTTCAAGAGATGTTTCAAGGACTTCTGCTTCCCCTTTAAGATGAGGATGGACAGGCAGAGCACCAGCAGAGTCAGAAACACTGTGCAAGACCCAGCTTATATGACGGAAGCAGATGGGACAAACAAACCTGTATGACTAGTCGTGGAAATGTCGTCTTACTGTCCTCAAGAGAGAGAAGAGTCCAACGACCTCGGACTGACACAGATTACCACTGCAGTTTGAACTAGACTCACTCAGACAGACATTCCTGGAATATTTCAGAAATCCTAGTAGTCTGAACTAAAGCAAGTTAATTATCGACGAACAAGAAACTCCTGATGAAAATAAGCTCAAATGAAAAGGACCTGGCTGCTGGTCAGGTTTTGGCACCATATTTGCTGTACTTGAGCAAGTACTAATACACACTTTTGGGGAGACAGGAGATAGCATTGTACCAGCTGATTCTGGATAAGGAAAGTTCTGGCTTTTCTCTTTACAATACGTAAGGTTATATTAAGCAACATTTAGTCATAACACTGAGTTATGCCAGAAACTTTTGCCCCAACAGTGATTGCTTCTGAGCTATGTAGTTTGACAACTTGATTTGTCAGACTCTTTTACAGTGGAGAGTGTTGTTTAGGTTTCTGCAGAACAATGCCAGAGCTATAATCAATATTGTCCTCAACTAATATATCTGTAACATTTGTCTGTGCTGTGGAAATCCAATTTAAGCATGATCTGCCTACACACCAAAATGATTTTATTGTGTCTGTGTATGGTAAAGCATTTTGGCATTTAAAAATATTGGGATTTAAGGAAAATTGTTAGTATATTTTTAACATGTGTTTAATCATGTGTGTAATGTTTTCTATGTGTGATTTTCCAAGATGATTGTATATTTATTGATTGTGACTAATATAATATGCATTTTCAGAGTGTGTTTTGAACAAAAGGCTAGAAAACTTCAAATACTTCACTTGTTACAAAACCGATGAAAAATCATGCCACATTCATTACATGGGGGGAAATAATCGCATTCCATTTTCAGTAAAGGGGACAAATGGACATACTTAAAAATAGTGCTGTACTTGTTTTCCTGGACCATTTGTAAGCAGACTAAAATAAATATTTGGTGAATTAGAAACTAGTGAATTAGCACATGGATTAACTGGATTGATACAAAGGAAATTAAGATTAAATATACTGGATGCTTTAATGGCACTTGATTGGAAAACTTCCCATTTTATTGATGATGATACATTTTCTTTGATACAGTCCTATGAATTCAGTAAATTTCTCTGTTTTCCTGTGAAGATGGAGATGCCAAGGCACAGCTACACAAGTTACTGGCTTGCTGAGTGTAAGTTTTTGGTAAAACTGAGCCTAACTTTCAGTCTGTAGTCTTTTGTTTTCCTAATTGTTATATATTACTACCCCCACTTCTGCTATTGCTGAAGTTTGGAGGAATGCTCTCATTATCTTCACTGGGAACAGATCTGGTCACCAGACATCTTCCTGGTAACTTTGTTCTTTATACAAAATCATGAATAAGGTGGGTATCTTCATTGCATGGCAAATTTTCTCATAAACACAATCTGGTTTAGTCCTACTGGACCAAAAATCCTCTATGCACACAGTATAAATCATGAGATTTGCTCTTGTAGCCGGCAGTACAGTTCCTGTGGAAATGCTGTAGAGATTCAGCCCTCTGCATAACTTCCACATCCTTTATTGTTAATACAGACATGTATGTCAAATATTTTTGATATCAGGTTGATTAATGCAGTGCTCCTACATTCATCTTGCAGTACCAAACCAACCCTGAACAGTCAGAGGTGTTCACAGCCTTTCAGTGGCACTGCCATGTGGAGCAGAGCTGTGAGATTCAGGCCATGGAGTCTGGTACTTGAGAACTAACTGCTCTAATGCAATTATCTTTGTTAATGAAAATATTCAAGATAATCCTTTCTGGACAAATCTAGCACTTTCTGATTGTTTCCACATGACGCGTGAATAGCTGACCTCAGGGTACTCGATTTACCTGGGGAAATGAATGATGCTCACACAACTGATTGAGTGAGTCTAACTTCCTACTCTGTCCCTCTCTCTTTTTTTTACATGCATACACCTTTCTAAATAAAGTTCTGACCTTTAAACGGTCACAGAAAGAGAATGTTTAAGGTAAAAATTGACAATCCAAGGTATTTATCAAGTTAGGAGCAAATGAACTGTGAAAAAACTAGGCACTAATGAATTATTTTCATTCCAAATAGCCTGTGTTCTTGTTCATGATTTACCATTTGCATATGTATATCTGTGTTTCAGTGGAGTTATTACTCTATGCATTATGTGCAGTGCTCCGCATTGTAATGAAAAATCAATGTTCTTAATTAGTAAAAAGGACCTTTATAATAATCTTTTTTTTTTTTGTGATTAAGTTTTTAGTAAGGAGACCATCTTCCCTATCATAGTGGGAGGAAAATATGAGATCCTAGCAATTTTTCTGTGGTATGGAAATATTAGACTTGAAAAGTGATATAAGAATGTGTTCTAAAGATTTGTTTCTTTTCATTAACAGCTAAATTAGTCTGGATGCAGCAGAAAGGAGTCTTGGAGGTTTTCTTGTCAAATTAGGCAGCTTACCACACTTCATTGAACAAAAAGGAAAGTTGGCCAAGATTTTTTTTATAGCTGAGAAAGTATATTAAAAAATAATTTTATGTTTTTGCTCACAGAATCTGCTTCCAGATGATTAAATTCCCATTGTTTGTTCAACAGTTCCCAGACTGGAATGACTAACAGGCAAAACCAATTATTCTCACAGGAAGATGCATGGTGACTTTGGAAAACTCTATTTAAGCCTTGTAAAGCACCTCACTTTCTACGTAACTCCAGACAAATGACTTACCTTCGCTCTTGTGTAGCCACCTATCTCGGGAGGCAGCGAGAGGTGGAGGAAGGGGTGAGAGCTGCCTGGCCCAGCTGCTGTAGTGCTGGGTAGGGGATGGGGCAGCAGGGAGAGGCTGTGCTGTCCCCTGGGTCCTGGAGGAAGGCAACGTGGGGCAGACACGTGCAGGCAGCCTGGGAATCAGCCGTACTTGCTGCAGCCAGTCTCACCTCTCTTCCTTTTGGGAGGTTCCAAAAATTCGGTATTGCAAAAGTATCATACATGGTCATTTGACCTGCTGGTGGGGTTAATTTCCGATCAACTGGTGTGGATATTAGGGTGTCACTTTCTGTGTTCCCTGCTTCTTTTCATTTAGAAATCTTTTGTATGGAAAACATACCAGGTGTGCTGGTTCAGTGTTTTTGTCTCTGCTTTGGAGAGCAGAGCAAAAGAGCATTACCACAGAGTTACTGAAGTTTGCAGATCAAGTATCTTCTCTGAAATCTCAGACTTTTGCAGTGTAGAGGTACCACATTAACTAGAGAGTGGAGGGCTGTTTCAGTCTCACTTCTCTCTCCACTGTAAATTTAACCATCCTTAACATTTAAATACTCTACAGCTGCCACTAGACAACCCTTATAGTTAATTTTGTGTTCTTCTTAATGCAGATTGCAAAAGAACAATTAGGTGTAAAAAATAACTAGAAACCTTATTCAAATATCTCTGTTCCTGGGGATTTAACTCAGTCTACACATTTGTATATTAGAATTGCACCACAAGGAATAATAGTGGTTTTGTTTTTCTTTTTTTTTGAAGTTGGGGAAAAACCCTGGTGAAATCCGTGTGTGTCAAATGTCCTTCACTTTCCTTAATGCTGAATATCTTCTACACATTGATAGTGTCTTTGTTCAAATAAGAAAACTATTGCCTAGGTTTGATATTACCCTCTAAAAACCAAGGTGGCCACAGGGTGTTCCTTTTGCCTTCAGCTACAGTTCCGTAGTTCATTGTTTCTTATTGTCCAAGACAACATTATACCAGACTTTTTTATTTAATGACAGTAATGGTGTCCTCCTAACCTAATGAAAGCAAATAAGCACTGAAAGACACACAATTTACATAACTAATTTCCATGACAGAGCCTAGAAATGGAAAGAAAATATAATTAGTGTAATGCAAAAACAGAACATCTCACCTATGGTGCTGAGAATGTGAGGTTGTTTGGGTGCATGAGAAATAACTTTCCTTCCCCTGCAGGTGCACATGCATGTGCATGTGGAAAACTGTCCAGTGCCTCACTGCTAGTACATTCAGAATRCATTAAATTGAAGAGGAAACAAATATTCAGCATTATGTTTTCTAGCTACATGGATACACAAAATATTAAAGGAAGATTATGCATCATTACTCAAATGCAGAAAATAAGATATGTTCTGCTACTGTTTGTGAATAGAAAGAGCTAAGTTTTCGGGTAGTTACTGCTCTTGTTTGAGGTGATTAGAGCTGAGAGATGCTGTCTCGTTTTGGATTGGACTTAAACATTTTTGATTTAGCATCTGGCAAAGTAGCTAACTTAAGCTGCCACTCAAACTGTCTTACGTTGAAAAATTGGACATAGAATAAAATACGTTCCTTTCCGTGTTTTTCTGTGCTAATATCAGATGGGACCAAAAAAGCAAGTTTCACATACTGTGAGAACAGTCCAGCTAACTAAGAGAAAAACTTGTGATCTGTGTTGCACACAGAACTAAGACAAGTATGTGATAATTAAGGCGTTTCAGGGAAAATATATGACTCTGGGAAAATATATGTCCTGGGAGAAAAATGATGTCACACAAACATCACAATTCGTTATCTTCCTTACACTCAGTAATAATCATCATTTTTTAATAGGAAGTCTAAAGATGGATAAGGAATTTTTTCAAACAGACATTTTCATTTAAATTCTGTATTTTGCCCAGCTAAAGCAATGAGGCTCACATAATTTTTCAGGCCAGAGTAGCACTCTCAACTTTTCAACTGCAACATTCAAGAGGAATTTATGTCCCAAGGGGCAAAGCAACTACTTTCAAAAATATGCATGCAACAGTGTATACAGTTTCTAGGAGGCCTTAGATGTCTTATCTCATTTGTGCCTTTAAACATCTCCTCCACACATCCATATAGCACTTTATTTTAAAGATAGGCTCTGGTAATAAATTCAAGGAAAGACAGGGATCATTACTTTTTTTAAAAGAATCTTAGACTTAAAAAATGCAGATGTCAATGAAGTGATGCTATTTTACTGCAGATGAAGAAGCAGCCCCTGAGGTGTTGCCCAATGTTCAAAACTGCTTTTCATGTTCAAAGAGCACGTCCATTAAAAGCAGACGTCTCTCAGGAAACAGAACCTTCCCTAAAAATTCAGACCTCCTTGGTTCTGTCAAGGTATGGTCAATGTAAACAGACCATTACTGAAACGATGCACTTGCTTGTTAAAACAAGTTTGATAGTCATATAAGTTTCATATTAAAATGTCAAAATGCTATTTTTTCTGCTTGCAGCTGTTGTAATCAGCTAGAAAACTTCTGCATATATTAGCTTTCAGCTAGATGTCTTGGTAGAAATTGGTTTCTTCTTAAGCAGCCTTGACCATATGGTAGGAATGGCAGCAAYGCAGTTTTGAGGGATTATGAACTGGTGAAACGATAGAAGGAAAAAAAAGGAAGTGGAGCAAAGCTGATTTACCTCACAGAATGATGAAGACTGCTCAAAAAACAAAAAGTGAAAGTAAGATACAGTTAATTTTTTATTTCTATACTCTTTTTGTGAAAGATTGCAGAAAACTCCTTTTTTTTTTTCCCCCCAAAGGATATGTGTGGGGCATTGACAAGAAAGAACAAATTATTCTAGACCATTGATTTCAAAGTGCTGGTTTGAAGGCTGATTAGTGTTGCTCTCTGGTAAGGCTTGGTTACTCATTATGCACACTAATAAAAGGCTCAATGGACACAGAAATGACCATCAATGAGAATACAGTAAAAGACAGAGCTCTAAGGTGAAGGCTGCGTGGTAATAGGATGGCACAGCATGAGTAAAAATCTATTTGAAATGTATGAAATGGTGAGACCAGCAGATGACAGAGAAATGATACTCAGATGCTGAGAAGCGCCAAACTTAGTGAATGAGCAATATGGCAATGTGCCGAGAAATTCGGAGGAAAATTTAAAGGGAAAATTTTGTCCTGTGAAAGACAAAGGGAAAACTCTCACTGATTTCAACCAGCTTTTCTCTTGGTGCTGGTAACAGAATGTAGTCCTTACAAAGAAGACATTCAGGAGTGATTGTGCTGGGATTTTTTTTTTTTAATTGCTTATCAATTCTTAATCAAACATAACCCTTGTAAATCTGGTCATTTTTTTCCACTGGGGTATTTTCTTCAGAAAAATGTGGATTCAGCAAAACTGATTGAGTTTGTGATAACTTACCTAATCTGCCAAATAAAGAAATTCATTTTGCCTAGATAATAGCAAAGAGTGCTTCATTTTTAACTGTATCTTGCAGGTGTCTAGTACAATATAGTAAGTACATCTATTAATTGCCAGAGTGATAGACTGAAATGTCATGATGACAGGAAAAAGAAAGACCTGCACCGTTCACATTTCCCTAAAGCTCTGGTGGATGAGGACAGAACACAACCTAACTTACTAAAAATGCTCATCTGGATGACCATAGCAGATTATTGAAAAGAAATTTAACTAGGGGGTCAATGTTTGTCAGCAGTATCTTCCTAACACTACTAAAGTTGGGGGAGTGTGAATTTCTGCCACTTTGTATTCTTTCTTTGAGACATACGAGACACTAGCATAGACAGAAGTGAGATAGAGCTGAGGTAAGAGGGAAAGGAGGTATAAGGCAGTGAAGAAAAGAAGCTGTTTTTTTCAAGAACACATTCTGTTCCATTGGCAGTGTCATAATCAGTGTAGGTAGTACAATAATTAATTCCCATTAACTAACACTGAAATGGATGGTTTCAATAACAATTCATTATAATATCTGTTGGAGAAAATGAGCTCAACTGGTAATAACACAACAAATGTTTAGAACAAAGAAGAGAAGTCTGTAGCAAGCCCTTGAGATTGTTTTTTCTGACAGAGTCTATGATGTTTAGAAACAGTGCAATATCATCTTCTGAAATATTTGAGTACATGTAAAATGAAGTAATTAATATCCTATTCACTAAATATTGTTTCCAATAACCATGATACAGGCAGACATTCTAAATCATATATTTAAATGGCAAAATTTGAGTTTGCTCAAAAGCTTATCAGCAAATATGCAATTTTCATAATAGTTAGGAAAGAAATTTATAGGTTTAGTCTGCAAGAAGCACTGGCAGAAAAAGCAGCTGCTGTTCACACAGCTGTAGTTTGGAGGGTCTGCACCATGTGACTCTCATTATTTAATATTTATGTATAATTTGGATGTACATCAAGAAAGAATACTAATACTCCAGTTTCTCAGTGGACTGGATATACTGTGACAATAAGAACCAGTCAAAGGATCCATTTATTGCTATAATTCAGTAACTTAATATTCTTTTTAGGTTCCCATACACAACATTAATAGGAATATACAGAAGTGTATTGTATGTAAATTATTCTAGTAAAGACATTTTGAGTAGATCCAGTGGTATTACACTCTTATCATTTAGACAGTTTAGATGTGGTCATGAACCTGACAGACGCAGCAGTTATGTTTGCAGTTGACTTTCATTGACAGAATTCTTAAGGCAGTCACAATTTCTGAGCAATTTTACTGTATTTGATTTGCAGAAGCTACGTGAAGAGCTTTTACTTTGGGGTAAAACCTTAATATTAGAGGTGCATGCAAACCACAAAATCCCGATATTACTGATGTGGCTTTTGAAAACCCATAATAATCAGGCCTAAATCAGTCTGAAACTTCAGTTCATGATAGCATAGGGACATTGGGTGGTTAAATTTTAGCTTGCTCTGTTAATTATTATTAACATTATTATTAAAATTAAGATCATTAATTAATAGTAGCATTAACCAATATGATCTGTACTAAAAGTAACCTCCCATCTTCTCTCTCTGCTCTTACAGTTCTTATATTAATCTTTTCTGTGCTCTGGTTTACTTTGCAGCCCACAGACAGCACACTATAGCACTGTAACTGAATCTGTAGAGAACTGCACCACTTTGGGTAAGAAATAATAACCAGAGGGCAAAGAATGGGATCTAAATTAAGTTGGCTTTGTTTCTGAAATCTGGTTGTTTGTATAACTCATCCAAAAATCTCTAAGAAAGCAGGTAGGAATTCTATTACTTGCATTCATTAAAGAAGGCACCTGGACTCTACCTGGGTTCCTTTGTTGTTCTAGTTTCTAATTAACATGTGCAATTTCTCAAAGTAAAAAAAAAATGTGATAATTTTATTCATGTAAAGAATATAAAAGCAAAAACTTGCCACAGAAAACATTTTCTGCATGAAGTTAATAACACAACAATGATGTGACTGGACCTGCTATATAAAAATGTACTGTTCTCAGACAGACAATGTGTTCCCATAAATTGATGTCATCTCATCTGTGACAGTAAGAGCATTATTTAAATTAAGCAATATAACTTGTTTTGCTCATTATCTGTATTTCAGCACTGCTGGACTGTAAGCAAGGACTTTCAAGAAGGAAAAAAAAAGCAAGCCKAATAGTTACTTTTTCTCTACGTCTATCAAAATACATTTGATCTTACGAGGGTAACATGGTCATCCACAACAATAAACATCATATGCTATTGTTGTATGAATAGGCATATTGTTGCAGGGAACAATTCAGGATATCAAGAAGTCATTTTAAACTGCAAATCTCCGTAGAAGAATAGGAGATGAAGACTAAGAGGCTAGGAACAGTGGGAGGGGAGAGASTATTTTTTTAAGGAAAGAAACCCGTTCTATAATCTGACTTCTATTTAAAACATACAGTCCCTTCAGATTCTGTACACCAATAATTCTTCATAAAAAGGACATCTATCCTGAAGCTGTAATGCTATTTTCATTTTTCAAACATTTTTAGCTTAGTTTTCCAGTAGAAAAAAATAAAGTGAAATGTTTGGGTTTGGATCAAGACATTGTTCAACAGGTTCAGTTCAGTGTAGTGTAGTTTTTTCCAGGATTCGTTTGTACTCATGCAACATTCTCCAAGGACAGAAATTAGAGACAAAGATACTATTTGGTTGAACAGGAGTAGTTAAAATTATGCATCATGACTGCCAAAGAGAATTGTTATGAATTGTCCAGCTACAAAATCTGGCCCATAGAGGAGAACAGGCTTATGAGTCATTTGAGTAGTAACTCTCTTGAGGCCTGTGGCCACACATGGGACACAATTAATGTCCAAGTGACCCGAATCAAAACATTTCATTGTGTCTTTTGATTTTGTTCTTATAGAAGATGAAATCCATGTTGCACGTAGGATGGAAAACCAGACTTTATATCTTATAAAATATAATCCTGAAAAAAAAAAGGAAAGGAATGATGGAATGATGATTCTACACCATGCCACAGTATTTAAAGTTCTAGAATATCACAAAAATAAGTAACTACAAGAGCAGTCCATCCCAACAAGCAGGAAATTGGGCAAAAATGCCAGGAGCCTTGCATGGATGGACAAGGAGCTCCTAACAAAAGTCAAACATAAAAAGGGATTATACAAAAGGAGGAAGCAGGGACAGGTAAACTGAGAGGAATCTACCATGCAGGGATGAGGTTAGGAAAGCCAAAGCCCACCTGGAATTGAACCTGGCAAGGGATGTCAAAAGCAACAAGAAGGGCTTCTAAAAGTACATAAGTAACAAAAAGAATACTATAAAATATGGGCCTGCTGCTGCGTGAGGCAGTGGCATTGGTGACACAGGACATGCAAAAGACTGATGTACTGAATGTCTTCTTTGCCACAGACTTTACTAGGAAGACTGTCTTTAAGAGATCGAAGGCCCCAGAGACCAGAGGGAAAGACTGGAGGAAGGAAGACTTACCCTTGATAGAAGAGGATTAGGTCAGGGAATACTTAAGCAAACTGGACACACATAAATCCATGGGCCCTGATGGGATGTACCCAGAAGTGTGGAAGGATCTGGCTCATGTCATTGAGAGGCCACTCGATAATCTTTGAAAGATCATGGAGATTGGGAGAAGTGCTTGGGGGCTGAACGAAAGCAAATGTCGCTCCTATTTTCATAAAGGGCAAAGGACCAGCAAACTACAGGCCAGGGAGCCTCATCTCGTTCCCTGGGAAGATGAGGAAACAACTAATCCTGGGAACCATTTCCAGGCACATGAAAGACAAGAAAATCATCAGGAGTAGTCAGCATGGCTTCACCAAGGGGAAGTCATGCTTGACCAACTTGATAAACCTCTACAATGAAATGGCTGGCTTGGTAGAGTAAGGGAGGACAGTGGATACTGTCTACCTTGACTTCAGTAAGGCTTTTGACATTGTACACCATAAGATCCTTGTAGAGATGCTAATGAAGTGTGAGCTGGATGAGCAGACAGCGAGGTGGATTGAAAACTACCTGAAGGCCAGGCCCAGAGAGTGGTGGTCACTGGAACGAAGTCTAGTTGGAAGCCAGTAACTAGCGGTGTACCCCAGAGGTCAATACTTGGTCCAACCCTGTTCAGCGTCTTCGTTAATGATCTGGATGATGGGGCAGAGTGTACCCTCAGCAAGTTTGCTGATGACACCAAATTGGGAGGAGTGGCTGATACGCCGGAAGGTTGTGCTGTCATCCAGAGGGACCTCAACAGGCTGGAGAAATGGGCCGACAGGAATCTCATGAAGTTCAACAAGGAGAAGTTCAAAGTCCTGCACCTGGGGAGGAACAACCCCATGCACCAATATATGTTGGGTGCCAACCAGCTAGAAAGCAGATTTGCAGAAAAGCCCTTTTGGGACCAAGTTAAACAGGAGCCAGCAGTGTGCCCTTGCCACAAAGAAGGCTAATGGTTTCTTGGGTTGCATTAGGCAAAGTATTGCCAGCAGGTCATAGGAGGTGATCCTTCCCCTCTACTCGGCGCTGGTGAGGTCACACTTGGAGTACAGTCCCAGTAAAAGAGTGCCATGGACATACTGGAGAGAGTCCAAGAAAGGGCCACAAAGATGATGAAGGGGCTGGAGCATCTCTCTCATGAGGAAACGCTGAGAGAGCTGGGACTGTTCAGCCTGGAGGAGAGAAGGCTCAGGGGGATCTGGTATATAAATGCCTGAAGGAAGGGTGCAAATAGGACAGAACCAGGCTCTTCTCAGTGGTGCCCAGTGACAGGACCAGAGGAAATGAACACAAACTGAAACACAGGAGGTTCCTTCTGAGCATCAGGAAATACTTTTTCACTGTGAGGCTGACTGAGAACTGGCACAGGTTGCTCAGAGATGTTGTGGAGTCTCCATCCTTTGAGGTATTCAAAAGCCACCTGGACATGGTCCTGGGCAACTGGCTCTAGGTGGCCCTGCTTGAGCAGGGGGTGTTGGACCAGATGACCTTCAGAGGTCCCTTCCAACCTCAACCTTTTCTGTGATTCTGTGATTCTGTGAAAGGAGATGGCTGAATCAAAGTATTTTGGCTTGTTTTGTTTCTTGAAAAATCCTGGAAGTTTGACTTCTTGTCTTGATTCAGAACCAAACAGAAATTTGCAGAATTTCTCACAGAACAGGGAATTTGCTCTTTAAATATGGTCTTTGCATTACCTCTACCCCTCAGGAAAAGGACCCGGCTGCCATGTGTGTGATAGCAGCCACCAGCAGAAGAACATGGGGGAACGTGGGGAGGAGAAGACCTCCCTGAGTAGATAGTACCCCGCCTGTCTGGGTATAAAAACAGGGCATCAGTGGCTGTGTAATGCTGCCCAAAAAGCAGATCTTACTACAGCAGTGTCACAGCTCAGTCAACCCAATAAATGTGCAGGATGCGACTTTGCACTACGTGAATTTTTCAGCTTGGGTTTCCATTAGCTAAGTTCAGGTTACTAAGGAAGGGAGCTGGGTGGGCCACACTACACACAGATGAAAATGGACATTGAGAAGGGATAAAAGTGATCTGTCATGATAGCAGAAGAAAAAAGGTACAGCTTTTGAAATTGAAAACAAGTTGAAAACTCATAAATAAAAGTACTTTTATACATATAGCATATATYACTAGCGCATGAAATTAAAGGCCATGGCTCAGTCATCATCCAAAAGAATTATTTATGTAGTTGAATCAGAAAGTTAGGAGGATGAAAACCTTCAAGTTTTCAACTACCATTTCAGGCATTAAACCAACACTAACCTTGCCAGGAGTATAACACAGATTCCAGGTATTAAGGACACATAACAGGTATTAGCACAAGGGAAGTTGGTGTCCAGCTTTGTTCCAAGCCCCTGCTCAGCGCAGCAGGGCATTTTAGTAGATGTTGCTCTGGGAACGATACCCAGGAATTTTAGGCTGAACTACAGTGTCTGATGGGAAGGGAAACTAGTTATAAGAAGCAACTTTTCCTTAGGACTGAGAAACTACAATTTTAAAATGGAATCTAAAATGAGAGCTATTGTCAGGAAAGGAATAGCTGATGATGTACTTTGGTGTACGTGCCAAGGCATTCTGTATCTGCTGGATAGTAAAGAAGTGTTATTTTAGGAAGCTAAAAAAAGAAAAGATGGACATTTTCATGAAGTGGATTCTGGGGAATAAAGAAACACAGTAATGTTTGACCAACCAGCTAATTTTAACAGCTAATAATATTTTCCTTACATGTTTATATTCTGTGCTACATTTTGATCTATACATAACTTTTAAAAACCTTGTTACCGTAATGCCAATGCTCTGTTATGTGTGAAATGATCTAATTGTGAAAAATAGCAGAGGTGAAAACCATGTTTTCCCCTTCAGTTTCTGCAACAGTGCTTTGCATGTGTGACATGGGGATAATTGACAAAATAATCTTGTTTTCAGAAGGCACATGTTTTGTCCACATCTTCAAAATCAATACAAATATTTGTCACAAATTACTCATGTGACTGATTATACTGTAACTGGGAAAATAAACAGTTTCCTCCCTCCTGCTGCGTTAGTACCACATGCAAACAGCAGGGTATGTTGCTCAGCATTACTTGATACCATATTTGATGAAAGTATCTCAAGAGGTGAAGCTTATTTATTGTGATTGCAAGTAAAATGCTAAGGCTGAAACTTTCTCAGAAAGCGTGTAGTTAGATATGACTACATCAAAGAGGTAAAAGATCAAGATTTTTTTGTCTGTATCATTTATCACGTTTTCAGCCCTAATTAGAAATTCTGGGGACCTTGTCCCCTATGCCTCCTAAATGGCAATTTGATGGCTTTGAGCACGTCCTTGGGGTAGACCAGGACTGTGAGGCAACTGATAATTACAAAGCTAAGATTTAGCACCAGTTTCAGAGTCTTCTGCTCACATTAACATTTGGGCTCTGAGTTTCCTTGCTTTGCTGGAAAGGAAGGAAATATTTTCCTTTTCTGAAGGGAAGTGTAAAATTCTGAGCCAATATGCAGCCGTTTTGGTAATTCAGAGGCTTAATGGTATCTTTCTTCATAAATGATTAGCTGTGGTGGCAACGTTGCTTTGTAACTGTCCAGAAAAYGACAAGCTTTACCTGCCTCTTCAGATATCTGAGTAGCTGCCTGATGGACTGCGTGTGGCTCGGGAGAGGCTGTTGCATAAAGCACTGACGTGCAAGGTATCAGTGATCTCTGACTGCAAACTTTGATCACCTAACTGAAAAGCGTTTTGACGTCCAGAAATCATCCAACTGTTTGGCTAATGCAAGAAAGCTGGCGTGCAAGCACCGAGAGCTGCTTGCTGGAGGAAAGCGGCCGACTGCAGGAGCTCTGTGGGCTGCCGTAGCAGTGCTGCTGTGCTGGGAGGCCACCGGCTTTGGCAGCTACTTTGGCTGCTGCCTTGGGTAAGTCCTGGCCTGTGCCTGCTTACCTGTCACAAGCTGTGTGCAAGGACTGCTCAGCTTTAGGTTATACCACTTATGGAAGGTAATCATGGAAGTAACCAGCCTGTTCAGTGTGCTTTCTCTCCAATGCTGATTTTAACTTGGCAGCAAATACAAGATCTCTCATCCAGCTCCCAAAGTTGTTTATACCAATGGCAACACCTCAAATGGGTCTAGGGATTTTCAGAAGGGAAATACCCATCTCCTTCATAAGTAACCAAGTCCTGGGGCAGACCGATTGCTACTTCCCTGCTAAAAGGAATATTGGAAATTGCTGCTTTGTACTCCACTGCAAAGTTGCACCAAAACCTGTAACGTCCTGGAGGTGTTAGTGTTTATTAGTGACTTAATGCTGTGAAAACTTGGTAGTGGGGCAGTGGGTACACGGTACGAGAAAACTGTATTGACAGTGACAGCAGATGCTTAGGAAAAGAGTATAAAAGCAAAAGACATGAGAAATAGGGTGTGTGAGCATGTATGTACCTTTGTGTGGGTGTACAAGATCTCTTTTTTTTCCCTGATGAAAAACTCTGTTGGTTTTACATGGGTTACATCAAAGAAACAGCTGACTTTATCATCTGTTTCTCCTCAGAATGGAAATACTCCACAAGACTCCAGAATTAAATATGGATTTAATCTTGGTCTGGCTTAGAAATGAAGACTGCAGGTAAATTCAGATTTCACAAAGCATGAAGGTTAAAAGGTCTTAAGTTTTTGTGAATTCCTCTTTGTAACTTCAAATACAGTTTTCTTCCTAATGCTTGTTATAAATATTTGGTTGTAGGTGTTTGTTCATTCATTGCAGCACAATTACCTGCTCATCTGTTTGTCGAAGTAAGACTCTCTGGGAATTTGGTAATGGGAAGGCACAGAACCCTGATCTCACAGTTTTAGAAAGCTAC
Source organism: Phoebastria nigripes (assembly GCA_035582835.1). Classification (NCBI taxonomy): domain Eukaryota; kingdom Metazoa; phylum Chordata; class Aves; order Procellariiformes; family Diomedeidae; genus Phoebastria; species Phoebastria nigripes. The sequence continues at coordinate 1,308,338 of JAYKAV010001632.1, forward strand.
TATAAAGAATAAGTCAGTAGCTCTGGGTAAAAAGAAAGTTAGTGGTAGCACCACCACTGTGGAGCTGAAGCCCCAGGGAAACATAAAAATGCCAGGTGAAAGTGGCATCCCTTTGACTTATACAGGTTGGCAGTACACGCAGAGATGGAGCTCCTGAGCGACTTCTGTGCGCAAAACCTCTCCACAAACCAGCTGTTAGCAGAGTTTGAGTGCTGGGTGTCTGTATCCATCCTAAGACAAACTTTATTAATAGAATAATTTTGTCTTAAAATAGTCAAGTGCTATAAAATGCTGTTTTGCAGAAGACTGGTCCTGGAATATAAAGTTTTAAGATGAAGATGAAGTGTATGTATTGCGGAGAAGCTGTTAATCATCATCAGCACCCAGTAGGACTGAATGAAATATTTTGTCCGTGGCTGAGCTAACATTTCAGTACAATAGTGCAGGTTTGCCATTCTGAGGTAATTTCTAATCTGCAGAAAGGAAGAGAGGGGTATAAAAAGTGGAGAAAAACTATTACCAAAGGAAAATTTTCAATGTGGCTTTGAGGACTAATGGTAGAGATGGGATGGCACTCCAAAGTGCTATTTATATCTCATTTTAAAAGATTTTAACAGAAGAAGGATTTTATATTTTGATCTGAAATGACAATTGTTTAATTTGCATTTTCTCTTATGGCACAGCCAAAGAWAAATAAAAATGTTTCCATTTCAAACAAACTCACAGTTGAAGAAAATTATATTTGAAAAATAATTGCTTTTCAGAACAAAACTGAAAGAATTGTGTGTATTTTCTGAAAGGTGGAAGTTTGTATTTTCTCCTATCATTTCAACATAAAAGCAACCTATCTCTCTTCAAATCAGCTGAAATATGTTCTAAGAGGTTTGAAAACACAAAGAATTTCGARGTCCTCAGTGTATGGAGATAAAGTAGGAAAGATGTGTACTGAAGTACAAAAATAAGGCATGAGATTTGGTATAGTGGGAAAAAGCTGCAAGGTAAAAGGGAGTTTGGAAACTTCTATGAAATACTGCAGGATTTCTTGGTAGAGGCCATCATGTCTTTGAAGAAGACATGTCTTGGAAAAAGACTACTTATTACTGCTGATGTGTTTTGTTCTAGACTGTCTCCTGTCAAAGCAAATAATTAGCTGTCTATCTCCAAAAAAGCCATAACCATTCTTAAAATATTTTGCTGTACAGGAAGGTTTTCAAAAAGCAACACCAGGGAGCAATCATGAAGGCAGTCTGATGATAGACTTGGGACTAAAGGTTGCTCTTTAATTATTGCTTACTATGGGCAAGAAACCTATTGAATGTATTTATTTTCCATTTCTAAGAAGCTGAAACACAGCATTGAAGTTCTGCATCTGTTGGACAATTGTTTGATTGATCTGTGAAAATACTCTTGTACTGTGAAATTGTAATGTACTTGGCAAAGCCACTGTTAATTAGCCAAGGAAATAGCAGGACACATTTTAGGGATACATACCTCCCCTCTCTCTTCCCTTTCTTCTAGAAGAATTCTGTATGGCCAAAAATGCCCTTATTTAAAAATGCCTTTATTCAGCTCAAAAATAGCATTAATGTACTACCCTCTGTAGTAGGTAAGCTGGTATTTCGTGCTGTCAGAGCATGTTTTTCCTGCTTAGTCTGGTGACGTTTCTTGTCTCTGGTTTGTGTCATGGCACAAGAAGTGTCCAGGGCAGGACRGGGAGAAGCATGGGCTGACTGATGCGCAGCAATTGGTCACAGCACCAGCTGAGGAAGGAGGTGCTGCTGGTGTTGCCACAGGCAGCACAACTCCTGCACAGGGATTGGGTTTACCTAGCGTATCATGCCTCTCTCTTCTTGCCACTCCTGCTCCACCTCCTGTCTTCTTCTTCTTGGCTGAAAAAAAGAGATTTAGAAATTTTATACCTAGGCATAAAGCTGTTATCTGTACATCAGTATCTTCCTATTTATTTATGTATTTATGTATTTATCTATTATTTTTGCACCTTAGCAACTCCTATAGATGCCCAAAACTCAGTTATTACCTCTAACTATATGAGTCACATTAAAAATACAGTGCTTTGGCCTTATGTGAACTATGGCAGGTGTTACAGCTCTGCCCCATATGTAAGTATGCACATACAGTGCTCCCTGGCAGCTGTTTCTTGGTATGGAGTTTATCTTTTCTTATCTGACAGGGCAAAGTGAAATTTAACCACTCTACTGCACCCTGTAGATATCAGCAACATATGATGATATAGATGGTTCTTAATTGCATTTGTGTTTGTGCGTTTTAAAAATGTTTTGTTGTTGATTGTGCCATAACCCAGAGGTACATACAAATTGATTCCTCAGTGTGGCTGCCATAAAAGTGAGTAATAATAATAATAATAATAGTAATAACAAATGAATCATATAAAATGTTATGAAAGTAATTGAAATATTTTTCTTGACAAAATGAGACATTTGAGACATTTCATTCATTTAATGAAAAAATGCATGTACTGTCTCTGGGATCAGGGGAGAACAGAAGTCCTTCTCATCCTAGGAGGACACTTCAGTTATGGCCAATGGGTTTTATTTGGTTTTATACAATGGAAAAGCTTTCATTTTCCTCTGTATAAAACTCTCTGCAATTTCCACTTTCAATAAACCTGCAACACAGAGGAGTTTCCATGTGCATTGTCAGAGCGCTTTCAGCTGAGTGGGTGATACAAGTTTGAACCTCACGTAGTAGGTCTCAGAGCTGGATTTGAACATGGCGTAGAGTGCTCTGTCCCCGAGTTCATGCTGTTACTACTGTGTTGTTTTCAGCTGTGTTGTGGTTTAACCCCAGCCGGCAACTGAGCAGCACGCAGCCACTCGCTCGCTCCCCCCATGGTGGATGAGGGAGAGAATGAGAAAAGTGAGAAAACTTGTGGGTTGAGATAAAGACAGTTTAACAGGGAAAGCAAAAGCTGTGCATGTAAGCAAAGCAAAACAAGGAATTTATTCACTATTTCCCATGGGCGGGCAGGTGTTCAGCCGTCTCCAGGAAAGCAGGGCTCCATCACGTGTAACAGTTACTTGGGAAGACAAACGCCATCACTCTGAACATCCCCCCTTCCTTCTTCTTCCCCCAGCTTTATATGCTGAGCATGACGTCATATGGTATAGAATATCCCTTTGGTCAGTTGGGGTCAGCTGTCCCGGCTGTGTCCCCTCCCAACTTCTTGTGCACCCCCAGCTTACTTGTTGGTGGGGTGGTGTGAGAAGTAGAAAAGGCCTTGACTCTGTGTAAGCACTGCTTAGCAATAACGAAAACACCCCTGTGTTATCAACGCTGTTTTCAGCACAAATCCAAAACATAGCCCCATACTAGCTACCATGAAAAAAATTAACTCTATCCCAGCCAAAACCAGCACAAGCTGCTTGAACACCAAATGGTGGCACCTGCAACTGCACTTCATGTTGAACCCCAAGAGGCATGTGGGAGAGGTTTCCAAGCCACAACTGTCAGGCAAAAGCATGAACTAGGCAAGGAGCTGCTTGGGTTGGGCACAGGCTTGGCATACACAAAGCAAAAATTTGGACATGTGGAAAACTTCAGGAACATATGCCTATACGTTTCTCCAGTGTTAAATGGCAGCTGGGCAAGATGTAGAAAGTATGCTGCTGGGGTATAAAATTCAGTTAAATTCTACCTATTCTTTAAAGAGAATTTCTTTCTCTTCACAGGCTTTGTACTGAAAGTAATTGTTCTGTTGGTGACAGAAACCACATTTCTGATTTTACTCTGATAAATGAATTTTAAAGAGAAAATAAAATACAGTTAAGTCACACAGACCTAATGATAACCCCATGAACACCACAGCTGCAACTTAAACCCCATTAACATCAGATGACTAATATAGAGCTCTCTTTATGAACTTACAAGCTTAACTCTTCATACAAGTTCTGGCCAGGAGCACACAAATTTTGAATCCTACTTATTCAAGTAATATTAACTGGTGTCACATATGCAACGTGTCAGATTAGATTCCCTCATACAACCACTGTACAACACATGTATAACATTTTTGTTCATTTCTTAAGCAGTATAGAAAAAGGTAGAAAGGTTTTATAAAGAGATATTTCTCATTTATATGGCTTAAAAAAATTGGATGACAGTCAGAACAAGCATCATGCTGTTCTGTAGGAAGCATTTTGGTCTCATCAAACAGCACAAAGCTAACAAATAAATTAAAATAATAAAACTGTATCTTTTTATAGCCCTTTTCATTTGGAGGGATCCCAAGGTACTTTAAAAAATACATACAATGAATAGAAATTTCTTTCCTGCTGAAGAAATGCAGCAAGCTATTTGGTTACTGAGAGAAGTGAAAAGATCTTTTTGTTTAAATGTTAAGCCAGAGAATTTCAGATAGGTGAATTGCCAGGCTTGTAACTGGCCAGCCCCTTTGAAGGAAATGCTATGGTTTTGCAGAAAACRAGCAGACAGGGTTTCCAGCCAGTCTGATGTTCTTTACAGCAGAGACATTCCCAAAGGGCAAACAGTGGCTCATGACAAGGGGAAGTGATTGGTTTGACCAAGTACAAGGAACCAGGCATGAGACAGGACTGGAGGACACGTTGGTTGGATAAAAGGGCATGAAAAGGGCTCACGGAGAGGAATGGCTTGGCAGCACCTGCAGCTCTGAAGCAGGACTTTATTGACAGGGTACCTCCTGTCTGACCAGCAAAAGCTGTTTCCAGAAGATATTTAGTTCCTCGGCTGGTACTTTGAGGACCTCCTGTTTTACAGAATAACTGTATCTTGTTAAGGCAATTCAAAGGCTGAGGCACCTACAGAGGTATTGCTGGAGTGGCATCTTCTGGCCTTGTAGCCATCACAGGAAATGCAGCTGAAAGCCTTGGTTTGTACTTCTTCCTGCTCAGAAAGCTTTGATTCCTATGCTCCATCCCAGTGAGGATGAGTTTCAATGTTGGGTATCACTGGTTAAGAAGCTGATACAGGTAGGAGTACCTTGGGTACATGGATACTGCCATTCTCAGGTAAGAAGATGGAGTAATACCATTTGCATCCTGACAATTATCAAGTTTTTAGTGCAGGCTTTTGCTTTAATTGTGATACATTAATCCACTTTACCTTGTCCTTTACCACCATATTGTTCATAGATGCTATAAAACTGCTGTTAAGCTTATATAATTACTAGAATTAAGATTTTTTTTGTTTGCTAGAGAAGTGTAGTGAAGTAATAGAGATCACTTTTTCATCTGATCCAATCTGTCAGTATTGGCTCTAGTCATAAGCAGTTGAACGTTACACATACCAGGAACTTATACTTTATTTTATTTATTTTATTTCATTCTATTTTATGGCAGTCTAACAAACTTTGTGGAACCTCATGGCAAGATACAAACGACATGTAAACATGCACGGAAAAGACTATGCTGTCTCAACATGCACTGTGAGCAATTCAGTCAGCTAAACTGAAAAACATTCCTCATAAGCTAAAAAATAGTTACACCACTTTTTATTTCAAAAACTTCTGGTCTTTTAGCAAACACTTAGAAGACACTTCTTGGATATTGCCTTAATTCTTTTCACCTTTTATCTAGTTTCCTCCCAAAACAAGTGATATGTGGCAATTCTTTTGCAAAAATGTCTTGAAAGAAAATATTTTTTTCACAAATTTGTTCTCTAATTTCTCTCATTTCTGCAACGAGAGATTAAAAAGTGCTGCCTTTTAAGACATCTTAGCTCCTTCCAGAGCCAGACAAATCGCTGATCTTGGTGGGGACACTTGGCTGTTTGCCAGCTATGGCACTGCATGGTTGGGAGTGTATGCCATGCTAGAAGATAGAATCATAGAATCATAGAATCATTAAGATTGGAAAGGACCTCTAAGACCATTGAGTCCAACCGTCAACCCACCTCCATGCCCACTAAACCATGTCCCTAAGTGCCACATCTACATGTCTTTTAAATACCTCCAGGGATGGTGACTCCACCACTTCCCTGGGCAGCCTGTTCCAATGCTTGACAACCCTTTCAGTAAAGAAATTTTTCCTAATATCCAATCTAAACCTCCCCTGGCGCAACTTGAGGCCATTTCCTCTCGTCCTGTTGCTAGTTACTTGGGAGAAGAGACCGACCCCCACCTCTCTACAACCTCCTTTCAGGTAGTTGTAGAGCGCGATAAGGTCTCCCCTCAGCCTCCTCTTCTCCAGGCTAAACAGTCCCAGTTCCCTCGGCTGCTCCTCATAAGACTTGTTCTCCAGACCCTTCACCAGCTTTGTTGCCCTCCTCTGGACACGCTCCAGCACCTCAATGTCCTTCTTGTAGTGAGGGGCCCAAAACTGAACACAGTATTCCAGGTGCGGCCTCACCAGTGCCGAGTACAGGGGGACAATCACTTCCCTACTCCTGCTGGCCACACTATTTCTGATACAGGCCAGGATGCCGTTGGCCTTCTTGGCCACCTGGGCACACTGCCGGCTCATGTTCAGCCGGCTGTCGACCAACACCCCCAGGTCCTTTTCCGCCAGGCAGCTTTCCAGCCACTCTTCCCCCAGCCTGTAGCGTTGCATGGGGTTGTTGTGGCCGAAGTGCAGGACCCGGCACTTGGCCTTGTTGAAYCTCATGCAGTTGGCCTCAGCCCATCGATCCAGCCTGTCCAGATCCCTCTGTAGGGCCTTCCTACCCTCGAGCAGATCGACACWSCYRSCCAGCTTGGTGTCGTCTGCAAACTTACTGAGGGAGCACTCAATCCCCTCGTCCAGATCATTGATAAAGATATTGAACAAGACCGGCCCCAAAACGGAGCCCTGGGGGACACCACTTGTGCCTGGCTGCCAAGTGGACTTCATTCCATTCACCACAACTCTTTGGGCCTGGCCATCCAGCCAGTTTTTTACCCAGCGAAGAGTACACCTGTCTAAGCTGTGAGCCGCCAGCTTCTCTAGGAGAATGCTGTGGGAGACTGTCAAAGGCTTTACTGAAGTCCAGGTAGACCACATCCACAGCCTTTCCCTCATCCACTAGGCCATAGGTCACCTGGTCATAGAAGGAGATCAGGTTGGTCAAGCAGGACCTGCCTTTCATGAACCCATGCTGGCTGGGCCTGATCCCCTGGTTGTCCTGCACATACCTTGTGAGCGCCCCCAAGATGAACCGCTCCRTAATCTTCCCCGGCACTGAGGTCAGGCTGACAGGCCTGTAGTTCCCCGGGTCCTCCTTCCGGCCCTTCTTGTAGATGGGCATCACAAGATGCTACAGTAAACATTAGGGCGGGCCACAGCATTCACATATCTGTTCTGTTGCTGCCTATCCACTGTTTGCTAAACATTTATTTTCAGAATAAAACACAAAGTGTGTTCTATTTTAGCTCCACCACCTACTTTTATTACTCTTAAAGGCTTGGAATAAACTCAGGCAGGTCCTAGAGAGTCATGTTTTTAAAGTGATTACTTGGGGAAAGAGGTCTTTGTGAGATGAGCATTGTGGAATGAGCTTTCTTCCCTCTGCAAACACAAACAGGGGTCAAAATATGTCAGTGAGAAAAATACTTGTGGATTACTATGATATTAACAGCTTTTTATGAATTTGTAATCTGTCCTGTGGTTTGGTTTAATATGAACATTTCACACAGCCTGGGAGCTTCAGCCTTACAGGAACCCTCTGAGGTATAAAATGAATCATCACTTTAATAAATGGAGGAAAGAAATGGAAACTTGCTGGTTAAAAGGGAAGGAGTTGGTAGATGGGGAAAGCTRCCTTGTTTATTAATACAGCTGGTCGGAATATGGAATTCCTTTCAGAAGAGCATTATGATAGATGGAGGGGAAAAAAAGAGGATAGAAAAACAGAGTCTTTTTGTCTTCTTTTCTGGGGAAAAATAGCGTATTGCTGGTGGCCTGGCACTCTGATGCCCAGCCCCTGAGGAGGCTGGTAGTGGGCAGATGTTCTTGGAGCAGGGAGGAAATGGCTTGGGAGCTAATAGTTGCTCAAAGAGCTAAACTGGCACCCTGAACAGCTTTCTGCTTGTGGCATGTGGCTGTGGCCTATGGGCACGGGCATGTTAGTTATCTCACTGGCAAAACTTAGGTAAGTAGCTTTAATTTTAAAATCTGTGGGTCTTGGAAAGAGCAAGGTAAAGCAAACGATAAAATACTAAGCTTTATTTGTATTCTGTGTTAGTTTCTACATTGCATTCACAGCACTTACTTATAAAGCTAGGACAATGATTTGAATGGAGAAGGTGGTGGGTTTGAATGACAAGGAAGAAATCATGATATTGCTGAGTAAGAGGAGTCTATTAACAGTACTCTAATGGCATCCTGGGCTGCATTAGGAGAAGCATTGCCAGCAGGTTGAGGGAAGTGATCCTTCACCTCTTTTCAGCACTGGTGAGACACACCTGGAGTCCTGCATCCAGTTCTGGACTCCCCAGTACAAAAGAGACATGGACATACTGGAGAGAGTCCAGTGAAGGGCCACAAAGGTGATTAAGGGGCTGGAACATCTTTCCTATCAGGAAAGGCTGAGAGAGCTGGAACTGCTTAGCCTAGAGATGAGAAGGCTCAGAGGGATCTTATTTATGTATATAAATACCTGAAGGGAGGGTGCAAAAAGGATGGAGCCAGGCTCTTTTCTGTGGTGCCCAGTGACAGGACCAGAGGCAATGGGCACAAACTGAAACAAAGGAGGTTTCCTCTGAACATCAGCAAATACATTTTTACTGTGAGACTGACTGAGCACCGGCACGGGTTGCCCAGAGAGGTTGTGGAGTCTTCACCCTTGGAGATACTCAACAGCCATCTGGACACAGTCCTGGGCAACCTGCTCTGGGTGGCCTGGCTTGAGCAGAGGGGTTGGACCAGATGACCTACAGAGGTCCCTTCTAATCTCAACCATTCTGTGATACCATCTTTTTCTGGAGACTTGAGTCAGTTGTTGTTGCAGGCAGACCATTTTTCACTCTTAATACCAAAATCGAAATGTGATATATGGTAGAGACATATGGTATCATGGTGCTAGTATATGTAAATAAAAGAAATCAATTCAAATTCTTAAAAGGTACTGATTTAATTAATGGTGATCAAAACATTTTTGTAATATTATAAAAGATGGCACTGTTAAGTATAATTTTTTGTCTTGTGATTGTAGCTTGCAGTTTTAAAAATTATTTTTCTGCTTCTAATTACAATAAGCATTATCACAAATTTTAATTTTGAAATCCCTTCTTTACTCACATGTTCATAAACATTTTTTTCCTACTCTTGAAACATATTTAACTACCTGTTAGCCTCCAATCACTATTCAAAAATTTTTTAACCTGACATTCATCCCTACCTCTGACTGTCTGTAAACSTTTTCATACCTTCTTTTGGACTTTCATACCCTTGGTGATGGAGTGGGAGATTCATCAAATGAGACACTTGCTAGCAGGCCATGTGTCTACTGGAAACAACAATGTCATAGTGATATCTACTTATTCTCATGCATACAATTGTGAAAAGCTTTTTATAAGCTATTTGCATAGCAAACTTTGTCCCAAAGTTTGATAATGTCTCTCCAGGCTACATAGCTTGAAGATTTCTCATTAAAGGGAAATGATTCAGGTTAGTCCCAAAGTTGGGACTTTGCAAGACTAGCTGCAATTCGAGGTCTGTCCTTTTTATTGTGGAAAATGGGTTACATCAGAAATCTCTCCACTACCAGCCTTATGCTTCTCTATGTATGTCCTCCAAGGACTTAATCTGACAGCATTTTCTGTTTCATCTAAGAAAATTTTTTGCCTCGTTACTTTTCTCTAGCACTATGTTTCAAAGTTGGAGCTTGGCAGGTTGACAGATCTGATTTACAYGTGTTTATTTTAACCTTTAAATGGCTTAAGTAGGTCAATATCTTTCTCCTTTCTAACACAGTGTTAAAAAAGGGCATTGAGGCTTTTCACTTAAGACATTATGGCAAATTGTCTAAACACTGAATAGAAGTAGAACTCCCAGTATCCCACCCCAAAACAGGATCAACGAGACTTATCTGACATGTTCCCCTACACTGTTCTTGGGGGACCTCCGGTGATGTTCATACTCCGTAGTCAAGTGATTTCAGAGAAGAGCACACATATTAGCAGGGTTAGATAGTCAGTCTTCTCCCTGTTGATGTTTTCCATGAATAACACCCACACTGCAAACTGAATGTACTGCTTAGGAAATTTCTGCTTTATGGTGTTAGTCTGATATGAATTTGCCAGATGGTTCCCTCCTTGCTTTGGACACTGAAGAAGGATTTATAYGGGAATATAGAGGGAATTTTTCTTTATGAGGGAAATTTGCCTACTGAAGTGTGGTAAGCAGCTCATAAAAGCTGTTAGAGTAATTATGTCATCTCTTTTAAAATTATCTTGCTGACTTTCAATACATAATCTCCAAATACCTCATCTTGCATGTGTCTGAGATGGGAGACTCTCTCCATTTCTTGACCCCGCCCTTCTGTATTCATCTGGCATCCCTTCTCCCTCATCTCAAGGCAGGCATGTCAGGTCTGTTCCTTGTTACAGCCCTGTCAATAATAAAAGGAGAGTTGTATAGCCCTGAAATGGTCTTAGATTGCTTTCATCTGGATTGTTATTTGTAAGCCTTGCATATATTCCTAACATGTCCCATACTCCCAGTGTGAAGGCTCTTTATAGCTGTTTTCCTCAGTAACGTATTCTTGCTGTAGTTACATATGCTAGAAAAATAGTATCCGATATCATGCTTAAAAATATTTATCAGTGGTGTTAAAAGTCAGTGAGAAATTAGGAGGTTAAATGCAAGTTTGATATGCAGTTGTTCCATTAAATCTGGGTTCAGATGTGCTGCGTTTTTCCATCTGCCAAGTCATTTGTCACTGCTTCTGTGGCAGAAGTACACTGATCTTGCTAGAGCAACAGTCCAATTTGACATGGTGAATCCTACAAACTTTTGTGGCTTTTTGATTAAGTTGTTTCCAGTTCAGCATTATTCATCGTCCTCAGTGGAGACAGATAGAAACACTTGTGTAGCGAGTGTAAGGTGAATTCCCTCGGTAGATATGCAAAAATGGGCAAATAAGGAAGGGCTTCTACTATGAGCTATATCCAGAAATTTCCAACTTAGTAAACAAGATAAACTGGATGCTTTAGACCTTACTGCAAATTCCCATAACACTTTTCCTCTTGTCAGCTAATCTCTTCCCTTCCTTCTCTCTCAACAAATACCTATTTCTGTTTGTTTCCACTCCACACAGATCAGCTGTATGCAGTGAAACCAAGCCTTGTATTAAGCATGCTTAAATGCTACACTTGTTTTTCAAGTCTGATAAATGTTCTTTTTCTGGTTTTCAATTTTCTGGTTGACAACTTGCCAGAAACTTTCTTCAATGAACACTAGCTTATTGCTAATTATGACAGCTGACAGAAAGAGTTCATGCCTATGCTTTCATTTTTGTAAACAGCGAACAAAGCTCACCAGATCCCAGTAATTAGCATACATTGATGCACTAGGCTGCAACCGTGAGAGCTGTACTTATCACTAGGAAGTATTGTTTTGTCAAAACTGAAATTCTTTATAAATGTATTTGCTCTGATAAAACTTTTCTAGGTGAGATTTCTTAAGGAAGAGTGTATTTTTAGTGAAAACAAACATAACAGCCTCCAGAAGGGCTGCGGTTCAGGTGCTGCATGCTTACTGGGGATGCAGGAGTCAGAGTTTAGTACAGCTGAAAAGGGGTGTTCAGGGCCTGTAACGTGGATCTCCCATGTCCTAGATAGTGGCTTCATCCCTGGACTAAATGAAATTTTTTGGCAGTCACTTTCCAGTTGTGCAGACCTCTCCTCTGGAGAGATGTGAGACCCAGGAATGGCTCATGCCATGGGAGAGATGACCTGCATGGAGGGGCTTCAGACAAGCTATGTTATCATAAGGGGCTGTGAAGGCAGGACTTTCAGCCTTTTAGCTGGGCTCCTTGGAAAGTGGGCCCTGCCCAGGCAGTGTCAGACCTGCTGTGTTAGACCCAGATACCCGAGGCCACGTCTGGCAGGGAGCAGGAGAGAGGCCGTGACACTGCGCTGCAGAGAAGTGGCATACAGCTCTGCTCAAGGAGGAGCGCAAGACGGGAGCCAGCTGCATGAGTGTCTTGCCAAGCGTGGGAGGCTTGTCAGGTCTGTATTTGAGGATTTTTCTCTCTCTCCCTGAACATTTTCAAGTGGTTTCAGTTTTGTTGCTACAAATTGAATTCTCATTTTTCAGACAGCCTGAGCAGCTGCTTTCAGTTGAAAAGAGTTCTCCTCTTTTTCCAGTTCTTTATTTCCTTGCTCCCTGCTTTGTTAGTAAGAGTTATGTAAGCAATGCTTTGATTGATCTGAGATTTGATCATGTAAGAATCTATGTTTTGGCATATCATATGACAAAGCACAGGGTGTTGGGCATAAGTGAATGCACAGGTGCTAGCTCTGTTCCACACCGTATTGTTAATTTGCTTTCAACAAGTAGAGCTAAATAGTATCCATGGGAAACTTGCATTGGTGGAAACTGACTGTGAATTCCAAATTTCCTTTTAACAAAGCTACTGAAATATTTGTGTTGCTTGTAAAAAAAAAGCTGGTAATGTTTTGTCCCTTACAAAGCTCACAGTCTAGCTTTTCAATTAGGAGCTCCAGAAGTGGAAGAATGATCCTGCAGATATCCTGAACTGAGACTTGGGAAACTGGAGCTCACTCCCAGACACTTGTTAGAAGATCAAGGAAGTCAGGTGGGCAAATTTTGCAAGGTAGTTTCAAGAAAGATTAATTTGGAAATGCTAAGGCAGCTGACTCCCCGAAGGAGTTGGGTGCCAGTATGTTTTAAAAATAACACTGGAGGCGTTATCTGCATTTTCAGATACCTTTACAAAGATGGTCTATAGGATTTAAGTAATTTCACGGCTGTAATGGTACCACCTCCTGTTGGCTGAAGAAACCGTCTTGCTATAGGTCTGACTGTGATGAGGAGGTCTGGACCAGGAGCCCTCTGCCCGGGGTATGTGGCTGCAGACAGAACTGGTTGGCAGCGCAAACCAACACCTAACATGAGAGACACGTAGAGACTCAACCGTGACAATCTTGCATGACTTCGGTACTGCAGTGATGGGGTGGGGGTAAGTGGGTTCCTAGAAAATAGATCTGATGATTTAAAAGCCTGATTTTTTAAGTAACCCAATTAGCATTAGAAGTGAATATGAGGATATAGCTAGCATATGATGGGATAAAAAATGGTGAAAGGTGAGTTTGCATAACCTTAATTCTGCCCAGAAAACCTATGGAGCATGAATTCCCTGAGTAGGACAAGTTGTGGTTCAAAAGCATTTGAAATACAACAGAAATTCTGTTCTGTAATTCATGCTTGGGACTGAAATGGTGCTTGAAAATAACAGCAACTTATGCAATTTGGGTAATTGTTTGAGATAAAGAAATATCCTTTTATTCCTTTTAAGAAATTACTGAAATCAAATGAGAGTGTGTTTATCATGCAAGTTAACTACCTTGATATTTGTTTAAAATGCAGTAAGACACACATCTCCTTGAGGGCTCCTTCTGGTGTTTATTCTCCCAAATACTGATGAGTTATTTAGTTTGCCATCATTCTTTTTTTTACAGAGCTTCAAAACTGCATCATTTTAGACAATTTTTTGGCTCCTTTGGAAGGGTTTCTGCCATATGTTATAGGTGTATGCAACAGTTCAGATGGGCCATGCGTGTAACCTTTGACCTTTCCAAGCACTGAAGTGGCCGTAGATATATTTTGGGTAACCCTGAAGTCTTCTGCAGGCATGCTATGAACCTTCACTCTTTAGTTTTATATAATCTCTCACACTTGGCTTACCCTTCATATGGTATATGAGAATTCTGAGATAAGAATCAGAAGCTGGCTATTAGATACCACGCACAGTTTGTTAGAGAAACCTTCCTTAAGACTGAGGGCTTTAAAATACGTCTTGTGCTCCTTACCTCACCATCAAGATGGGTAGATGCAAGTGTGGAGATAAAGATATAGGTAAGCTGATGAAAATCATATGGATTAGACATACTATAGAGAATTGAACATGGTAGAAACACCTATATTTGCAGCTGAACACCTTATTTGCATTAAAAAATAAATCTCTGTAGACTCTGTAGTCTCTACTGATCTTTGACATAAGAATATACGGATTAATGCTTTTTAAAAATGGGAAATACACTCTTTTAAACCAGAATACAGTTCTCACACTTATAATGAGCTGTTTCCACGTATCTCATACAGAAGCTACTCTATCTTGCCTTCTTTTTTATTGTTTATTTGCTTTTAAATAATATACCTGACTGGGGAACCAAAGGATTGTCAAACAATGATTCGCAAAGTCTCAGGACAGCTTGTCAACTAAGCAGAGCAAAGACAACAGCTACTAAGAAACACCTTCAACACAAACCTGGGGTTCAGTAGCAGACCGGAGATATAGAAAACTAGGATCTTTGATTTTTTTTCTCTACCAAACTATACCATCATGAATGTCCAGTCATGAAACTGAAGTTAAAGTAATATGTGACATATTAATAAAACTAATTCAAAACCACTTTAAACCCACTTGCCTAGTTTTGTGTTGCTTTTTATGGATTTCTGAGATTTATCAAAGTTAAAGGCATGGCAAAAGTGACCTCCAGAATCCAATATTTAATAAGAAAATAAATGTTTATTTTTTCAGTCCTGCCACCCAGATTTTACATTTACCAATAACTTATCCAGAACACTGGAAAAAAGTTATCCTGGTAATTTTTTTCAGTCTTCTGTGTTTCAAATGATATTTTATGCTGAATTATGTATATCGTGAATGTAATGACATTGACTCATTTCTTTATTAAGCTTCTGTGCCAGAAAGTTTTTTTCWTTTTTATCCATTATGATAATTTGTATCTCCTGACAAACATTCCTTACTCAAATATTTATTTATATTTTGGTGTAGGAATTTTTTTTGCTAAAGCTTGGTACTGATGTCTACAACCTTCCCTGACTATTCTCCTATTCCTATCTTGGGCACTGTTTCTTCGACAATCTGCACCATCAATGTTCTTGGGATGCTGGTCTGATGGAGGGAACAAGGAAGGAAATGCTTCTCTTAACCTTTTCATGTTTTTTAGTCATAAAGTTCCTGTTCTCCACAAGGACAAATGTAAAACCTCATCAAAGGCAAAATGAGGCCTCCAAATAGGCAAAGGGAGTTGAATATGAGAGAACAATATGATTAACATAAAAGAATATTACAGAAGACAAAGTCACAGTCATAACTCCAGGGATTTTTTATTTTGGGGCAGTAGAGCTTATCACTGACTGTGTTTGTGATATTGTTTGTGGTTTTTTGCAGGATCAAAATGTCAAAATTTCATCAAAATTTCAATGAATTATTAGTCCRTTATTTAAAAGTCCTGGACTGAAAAAACAACCCTCAGACTTGTGAGAACACTGCCAACCTAATTCAGGCTCTAAATGCTTTGTCCAGGATTTGAGAACTTTGCTGACTTTTTTTCAGTAAAATATGGAACCTAATTGAATTTATTATCTCCTAAGAATAATTGAATTTTAATCTCTGTATTATAGGGTAGTTCATCTTAGATTGCTGTAATTCAATACTGTAACTTGTTAATTTCAATTTATGTGGGATTTATCTTGACTGTGAGTACTGAATGCTAATTTGATAATGTAAATTAAAAATGCAAACATAACCACTTATAGCTGGGGTTTATTTTGAGAGTAGACTACATCCACAGTGCTTTTTTGGGGGTTGTTTTTCTACTTGCCATGCATTCCAGGCTTATCTTCTTGCTTTTGTTAAAAAAGTAAATTTTTGCTCTTAATTTTGCTATTGAACACTGCAGAACTCTAAAAGTAAATGATTTGGATACTACTTTTACTTCTGGAAAAAATCCTAAGTACATAACTGTTCTACCTTCCTGCTGAAAATGGTTATATGTGTGCAAACACAAAGGTAAGAGACTATGTAGGTCAATGCCACACTGAAGACCAAGATGCTTCATTGATAAAATCGGTATACATCAGGGTGTGGTAAATTAGCCAGTGCTCAAATCTGCACCCCCTTGATTAGACAGTTGTGATCCTTAACTTGACTTGACTTGGCTTGCTTGGGTCGCTATTTGCTTTTGTCACTCTCATGATTATTGTCTGGATATACTTTTAGAGTAGCATTTAACCTTTTACTAAAGATGAGATGGAAAGAAATCAAGTTGGCCTTCTTGTTGCTGTTTATATACAGGGCTAAAAATCAGAAGAACATTACTTGTAAACTAAACACATTGATATGGAAAATATTGCATTGGTGAACATGGAGTGGCACAGAACTGACTGTGCTATCAGTTTTCAGAAAAAAACCTGTAATTTAAGGTTATACAAACAGACTTCCCAGTTGGTTTTCTTATCAGCGTTTGCCTGAGAATGGACTTTTGGAAAGGGCTTAATCTCGCAAGGAAAGCTTTAAAACCATTCTCCCATATTTAACAAGCCATTGGAGTAAGACACATGGATGATGGGTTCATCATAATTTGCTGGAGTGGAGACCGGGATGTATTCACAAAGGCTAACTTCAGTCTGTTTGGGCTCACTGGCTCAGATTTCCTCAAGAGGTGACAGAGGCAGAGCCACTCTCACCCATCTGTGGGAGGAACATGTCTCCCTCCTTTGCCTGCAAGGGCAATATAAGGAAACTGAGCTCATAAGGCTAGCGTTAGCCTTGGCCAGCTTGTGTACACAGGCTGAAGGTGAGGGTCAGAGCTGCCATCTCTATAGAGAGTGATGTACCCTACAGATGCAAGGCTATCTGCTGCTCATGCCTAAAGAAGAAAGTGATTAAGTGCAAGCTGTCAGAGCCAGTATCACTGGAGGACTTCTCATGTCTTCAGCAGTTATGCAGGTTGCCTAGGCAATTTTCAGTTATTATATATGTAAGAACAGCTGGTACTTTGATGAAATAAAACATTTAGTTTTAAATTATGTGGTTCCTTTTATTAATACCAAGAAACCATGGATGAGAACACATGCATTTATCAAGGTCTAAGTAAAAATAAGTTCTTAGAAAAAAAAGTGAACATGAGGGGAAAAAAACCTGACCATGCATTTCCCAGCCAGCTGGTTTAGCAATATGTTTTTGTGGTTTTTGTAACAAAGATGTCTCAAGAGGAGAGCATGGCAAGACAAGGAAGTCTTCCTCTCTTAAGGGTAAGGTAGATCCAAGTATCAGATAATTCTGAAAACTTCCAGCTGCCAGGTGGTTCAAATACTGTGGTTTAACATCTAGGGCCAGTACATGCTGCTGCTTGTGTGTAAAGTGAGGGACATGAGTAAAAGGCCTTTAATAGAAGTGCTAACGATTTATTGATCCCTCTGAGACTAATAGTGATGATATTGATGTTACTGTGACTGGATTGCTGAAGTACCTCTTCACACATAATACAGTACAATGCAACATGGGAAATTTGACTTTCACAAAAATTAGAAATTTGTCTACCAAAATCAAATATATCTGAATGTTGTAAATTTTGCTGGCAGGAAATATTAGTAGATTTTTGATTTAACAATTGCATATTTATCTTTTCTGTTGTAATAGAAAAACATTTTTTCATGTGACAATGTGGATATACATAATCTCATGCTTTGCCTGAAGAAAAAAATAAGTGAAATTTTCTGAAGAGTTGTAATTTTATTCATACAGTATTCAAATATGAAGAGACTTTACATAAGAAAAAAAAAGAAGACATACTTTAAACAGAATTTTTTCCAAGCTCACCTACTGAAATGAAACAATTATGTATGTGAACATGTCCTACATCTAAGTACATATCGTTAACTAAATCCAGACCAGAAAACAACTGCCTAAGCAGCTACTCTGAAGAAAGTTCTAGGGTTATAACGAGTCACTCACTGTATTTCACTGAGTGATGYGATGATCTTGCAAAACCAGGCATAGCTCTTGCTGGGAATGTGCAAAAGACACTATAACCTGATACTATTAAAAGTAACTCTTCCTCCTCCAACAGTGGTAAAGTTTCTGCTGAGGACTGTGTCCGATCATGGGCAAAGAAAGATGTGAGCCAACTGGAGCAAGTCCAGGGAATAGTCATAGGCAGAAGTTATACAAAATAAAATCATTGAATGGATTTGGTTTGCTCACATTAGAGAAGAAACACTGAGAAATGTAGAAGTCATTATCTGTGAGAGGCCACTTCAAAGAGAAAATGAAAAACTGTATGTGAACTTTGTAACTGTAAGGGGAGTTTATAAGCTGCCATGGGATGTCTGGGGAGGACATGGAGCCCTCACCACTGGACTTCTTTAGGAACAGGCTTTTGATGAGCAGTGACCTATTTGCTCCTGCCTCACAGAGAAGGTCAACTGAAGTCCCTTCCAGCTTTTTATACAATGATTTCTACACACAAAACTGTTTTTYAAGGCATTATGCAACATTACAGCTGTTAGCTTCATACTGAATTCACTGAAAAGCTGGGAGTATCCTTAGCTGTTAAAAATGCATATACATTAGACTTGTATTGAATTCCATGAGGAAATGACCTAAAGAATTCTGTTTTAAAAAATATGAAGTACCATTTATTGCAATTATTTTAGATAGGAAATTGATTAAGCAGTGTGAGACTAGAATAAATGGTGAATTTGCAATGTTTGGTAGTGATACCCTCCGCTCTGTTAACTACCTGTTCTCAACACATGAAGTAAATTTCACTGATTTTAAATTTATTTACATGTTAACTTTGAAAATTTCCTCTCAACTCCCGTTTGAGTGACTCGTGAGTATGCTTGCTGTTCGTGACAACCTTTTGACATACAGCAGCAGTGTTTGTTACTTACAAGTCAGTATGATTCTGATCTCACATAAAGTGCTGTAAATAGGCATTCTAGTTGTACACTAATGTAAGAGAAATAAAAATCAATCTTCCTTAAAGGGGTCAATTGGATGGCTTTGTGTATTAAAGGGGCCTATTAAAGCACTCTCATCAAAAGAAAGAAGTAAATAAAAGGAAGGTAAAGTTCTCTAGGGAAAGAAGTTAATCTGTTTTTTCCAAGGAATTGCAAGAAAAAAATGCATAGCTGAGGCTGAAGTCATAGAATATAATAGAATCATAGAATAGTTTGGGTTGGAAGGGACCTTTAAAGGTCATCTAGTCCAACCCCCCTGCCATGGGCAGGGACAATCTTCAACTAAATCAGGTTGCTCAGAGCCACGTCCAACCTGACCTTGAATGTTTCCAGGGATGGGGCACCTACCACCCCTCTGGG
>JAYKAV010001632.1:1329700-1357686 GCA_035582835.1 Phoebastria nigripes
AGCAGATCCCTGAAGAGGCCAAAGTCTGCTCTCCTGAAGTCCAGGGTAGTGAGCTTGCTGCGAGCCCTCCTCGGTGCCCTAAGGATCTTGAACTCGACCTTTTCATGGTCACTGCAACCCAGGCTGCCCTTGAGCTTCACATTCTCCACCAGCCCCTCCTTGTTCGTGAGAACAAGGTCCAGCATAGCACCTCTCCTCGTTGGCTCCTCTACCCCTTGGAGAAGGAAGTTATCATTGACGTATTCCAGGAACCTACCGGATTGCTTATGCCCTGCCGTGTTGTCCCTCCAACAGATATCGGAGTGGTTGAAGTCCCCTACGAGGACCAGGGCTTGTGAACGTGAGGCTACTCCTATCTGTCTATGGAGGGCCTCATCTGCTCGGTCTTCCTGGTCGGGTGGCCTGTAGCAGACCCCCACCATAATGTCACTTGTCCCCACCTTCCCTTTAATCCTAACCCATAARCTCTCGGTCGGCTCCTCATCCATCCCCAGGTGGAGCTCCATGCACTCCAGCTGGTCATTGACATAGAGGGCGACACCCCCTCCTCATCTCCCCTGCCTGTCCTTCCCAAAGAGCCTGTATCTCTCCATCCCAACACTCCAATCAAAAGTCAGAGGCATTGTTCTCCAAACATAATTCCATAGGGCAAATTCAGATGAAGGACTAGGGTAGAACATCTCGTAACAGAAAAATGGCTGTGGCCCACCTAATTTTAACCACTAATATATAAACACATATTTGCCAGGACTTCTGTTTTCATAAACCTGAAACTTCTGTTTCTGAATCACTAAATTACTCTATTAGTTGATAATCTTTCTTTTATTTGTTAATTTGAGGAGTAGTTGTTGCTAATTTTGTTTTCCTGTGGAAAAGGAAGATCGTAAGTTGAGTATCCCTTATGATTTTTGTTACGATTTATTAAGTTTCTGGGAGTTTGCCTTGCATAATGAATACTGGATCTGACCTGAGATTTTTCATACATTATTAAAATTCTTTCTGGGTTAATTCAGGCAAGCCCCGAGAATAAACTAGAAGATGACACCAGGAAAGTAACTTTTAAAATTGACTGCTTAGATTACAGTGAACATCTACAGGGATTTTTTTCTTAGAACTAGGACAGCCTTAATTTGGTTTTGCTTAATTCACTTTCAAAATGAATTATGCCATACCATATTGATGTCACTTTAATTTTGAATGAAACTGTCCACTCAGAGATTTAATTCTGTTTAATTAATGTATTTAAATTTGTAGCTAATTTATCTGATTCAAATTAAATTTCCTGAGTAGCATTATGTAGTCCAGCTCTCTTTTAAARCTGACTGTGGAAAGTCAGCAATAGTTTCTGCAGAAATTACTAAGAATAATGCATATTCATATATGCTCTTAGATGGCCTTGGAAATGCTTTGTTATCTCTGGTACTTGCTGTGATATTTGCAAACTGCAGTTTGTCAGCTTTCATCCTTTTCCCTAGTATGAATAACATTAGCCTTGACAGGAATGTGAATTACAAACTTTACTGCCCGTGTTACTATGAAGTTTACAAAAGCATTCTCTATAGTCCTTGACCTCCTTTGTGGATGCAATGACTTGTAGGAAAATCAGCATGCATCTGTTTCTAGAGTCTATTAGTCTTCTAGACTTCTTTGAATTTCTTTTTTTCAGAGTTACCTTAATTCTTAGTTCCTGTAGACACGTTTTTTCTGCTGTTTATTTTTTTACCTTGAACTAAGCAGAGTAACGTGCACTCAGAACTCCACCTTTATTTTGCCCCCTGTACTGTGCCGTCTCCAGGTCCTTACACAGCAGGTGTCATAAACATGACCCTGATTAAGATCAGTGTGGTGCCATTAACTTCCAGCCGAGTTATTCCTATTTACATCTGTATTGATGTAAAGAGAACTGGTTCTCACTGGAACAGCTGTGCCAAAATTTTTATTCATTCATGAGTTCACCTTTGTCTATATTTCTAAATTACTGATAAACCTCACTGCTTGCAAGTGAGCTTATCCTAAATATTATCAGTTTTATTTTTCCACGATCCCCAGAAGTCTTATTTTGGTCCTTAGAAGTCTTCACTATTTTCAGTTCATTTCAGCATCTCTCTACAACTTGGCACTCAGCTCTCTCTGCCTACCACAGGCAGAGAGACCCAGGGCTGACTGCCCAGCTGACCTGGGCAGAAAGGTCCTCTGCAGGCTTGCACTCACCACTTCGAGGTGAAGAAAGGGGCTAGAGTGAACGGACCTTATGGTTGCTCTTTATCATGTTTCTTGTTATGTAGACTGGGAACACAGAGGTTCAGCAATATTCCCTCAGCGCTGCCTACTGAGCTAACAAAATGTTATATTATTTGTGACATTCACTTCTAAGCTTATTTAGTGTGGATATTTTAAAAAATAACTATAAGCTAACTCAGAAAAATAAGTTTTTCATGGGGGAAAAAATGGTCTTTGTGCACACGCAAAAAGATTATGCCATATACTTTTGGCTATAATGTTAAGCTAGAGCCTAGAAGGTCTAAGAGTTGTCCACTGTAGTAGACCTATTCGTTTCTCAGGTAATTTACATTTTTGTTAACACTAGATCTGGCATAGCTTGATTAAGTTAGAGTTAAGTCCAAGATGACCCTGTCTAACCGAGATATTTATATACTAAAGCATGGGGAGGTTGTTGCAAAACGCCAGTTAGTTTAGATCAAAACTTTTTTATGGAAAAAGATTTTTCTCATTGACACTTCTTCCTTTTTGAGCTATGAAATTGTCATATTTGATTTCAGATTTTTAAAAATGAAATAAAGTTGGGAATCAAATGGCTTTTTATTATGAAATATAGGCCTTGGTTCACCTTTCCTAGCTGTATGTATTTAAATATTACTTTTGTAATCTAAATTGCACTTTTAGGCTCCTTCAGTAACTGGAGGAGTAGATCTTCAGGGAGTAATCTATCCTATCCTACAATCAGTGTCTGAGAACAGTGGGATAAATCACCATCTCAAGCAAGTGTTTCTGAAAGCAATCTATCTTTTATATGGTTAAAAATAAATGAGCTGAGTCTCACTTGCTATTTCTTACATATAGAAAAAAACCCCCAAACCTTCCCACAGAAACCTCCTCAACCAAACCCAAGATGAAACATTTTATTTAGATAATTTCAAATGTAAATATAAATTGGGTGGAAATATTTTAAATGTTCTAAATAGTATGATTTAATCAATTTTAATGATTTTTGATAGATTTTTCAGGATCATAGGATTTCTTTTAATATGAGACAAGAAATTCTTTCGCATCCGGTTCTAGAGTTACCTATGTCTGCATCAGCAAATAGTGTGGCTCAGTATGAGCCGATTTATAGAGCGAAACATCTGGTGCTAAGAACCCAATGTTCACAACATACGTCTTTCAGGGGCATTTCCCTTGGTTTTGCCCTGGGGCACTCGCCTGTGGCCTCTGCGCCCTTTAGCAGCTGGACCACAGGGGAGATTTGCTTCTGGAGCCATCTGGCAGGTTGGTTGCCAGATGCATCTTTGCAATCCTGAGAGCTCTGTGATGTCTCTGTGAGGTGAAGCAGAGGTGTGACAACAGTGATACTAGCTTGGAAAGCACACTCCTTTCAGGAACTGAAATGCAGTGTAGTCATATCAGCAGCGTTTTCCTTATCGAGGTCTAGATACCCTCTGTTTAGGTCTGGGAACATCCCACAGTGTTGGCTCTATGGGGAGCCTAAGACAATGCAGTTATGTGCCTTCAGTTAAGCCTGTTGGATCTAGGTGTATAGATTGCTTTATTCTAGACCCTGTTGGTGAGAAGACCAAAATCACAGGAAATACAACAGGTTTGAGCAGCAGAGAAGGGCTGTGCCAGGCCTGTGGAACTCCTTCTAAAGAAGCCAGCACCATCAGGTATCCCCCAAAAAAACACATCAAAATCTGCCTTTTTTTTGCATATAAATCTCTGAAGTGACCCAGAGTAAAGTGCAATTCATTAGATCTCCTTTTTCAAAAATTGGAGATTTTCTCCAAAAATGGAGAAATCCATCTCACATTTCTATGGCAAAGGCAAGTCAGAAAATTATTAGTTTTAAGAAACAACAGATTGGTGGGTGTTGTTCTGGGGTATAAAACCTCATGCAATGATTAGCAGAGAATGGGTTCTGAAAAGCTATCAGATCSTTATTTTGAGAGAAGAGATTTGTTTTGACCTGGAGACTGAAGCATGAGGTTGAGGGAGCTGTTAAATCCCATTTCTAACTCCAGTAGTTGTTAGCTCTGCTGTGCAATCTTGTTTTCACCAAATCTGTGTTCACCACTGACTAAATTCAAGGGGAGTTTCTCAGTGCATGAGAGGTCCTCTCAATCCATCTGTTCCTCAGTTTCTCCATCTGCAGAGCTGGAATAAAAACTCTTTGAGATTCTGGATCTTGCTGTTTTAAAATATCTGAATGCTCTGAAATTGGCAAACTTTCCTTCCTTCTTTGCTATGAATTTCCCAAATGTAGGAGGTAAACTAATTCAGCAAATTAAGCAACTACATTTTGAGCAAATTTGAAAAAAGCTTTGCTCCACATAAGCTTTAGGACGCCTGTGTGTTTTCTGTTCAGCCATCTGTCATGTCTCTTGGCTATCAAATTCTCAAAGATCCTGATGATGTTCAGTTGATTTGTTGATTTCTCATGTCTCTCCATATTGTGCTATGACTGTGGTAAGGTTTGGGGGTGTGGGCTTCTTTTTGTAAAATATTACTTTTACTGATTTTTAGCAGCACCCTTGCATTACTTCAATTTAATTCAAATTAATTCAGTTTCTACCTTACTTCGCCATAATTTACTTGCTTCTGTTTGATTTTTATCATCAGCCTTCAAAGAAACATAAATTTGCAAGTACAGATTTGTTCTTTTTCATCTTTCCTAGCCTTCCTCCTGCTGAGTAAAGTTTCTGAAGTCTTTTAAAATCATTTATGCATTGTAGCTTACTTTATATGATGGGAGTTTAAGTTTCTGTAATAGTAAAATGGTAATTTCCTCAGGAAATGCTGTAACAACTGACTGAACAACATATGAAACAGTTTATTTCAAAACTCTTTATAATCAATGGGAGTCTTCCCTTAGGTTTGTGGGTTTTAGATCAGACTCCTTGTTGATCACCTTTTCCAAGTACATCTTGATTTCCCAAGCACATCTCTGGTATAAAAATGTAAATATAGCAGCTGTTTGGGCAATCCTGATTATCTGCATTTATAGACATATATGCACATTTTTCCAGTATAATCTACAATGCTCTGTCATCAAATACAGAAGTAGGCTTGATCCTTCCCCCAATAAAAAATAGCTGTAAAACAGAAGTAGTACAATGGTGAGCTGGAAGAACAAGATAGTGAAACAAGAAATATTCTACTCACTTTCTAAAAACAGTGCACAAGACACCCAAGACCCTCCTGAACTGGGACAACAAGGAACTCTTTCCTTTACATCACAGGAGAAACTCTTGCAGAGTGACTTCATCAGTGCAGAGAATGCAGGGCTTACGGAAGGGCTTGTGGATGAGTATAGGCATGCCATRCATGCAAAATGGAGCAGAGGCATAAAAGAACAATGTATGAAAATTATAAAAAGGCTTGCCAAAGACAGGAGCAAGGTAAATACGCAGGAACATGACAAAAAACTTGACATGGGTAACTGGAAACTATTGTGACTCAGTATACAGATTCATGTCTTTTTATTGTCTTCACTCTGTTTTTTTTTAGCGTTGTTAAGACTGTAACACTTCATTAAAGACCTGCAGCTACTCTGTATGTGCATTACTGTTAGTTGCTTGTAGTGTGGTGTGATTTCTTCTTGCTCAGTTGTTAAAGTCATCAGAAGATTATAGATTATACAGGATTTGTTGAAAGCTGTGGATCTGCAATAAGAAATAGGAATCTCTTTACTGCTTTCT
Organism: Phoebastria nigripes; assembly: GCA_035582835.1. Lineage (NCBI taxonomy): Eukaryota > Metazoa > Chordata > Aves > Procellariiformes > Diomedeidae > Phoebastria > Phoebastria nigripes. Next base: position 1,335,634 of record JAYKAV010001632.1, read on the forward strand.
TTCTAAGGGAAACATATCTTGAAAGTCCAAGTGCAAAAACATTTTGTATTTCTCTCCTGGAAGGCCTTTTGGAAAAGCAAAATGCATTTCTGCTTAAAGCTCTGTGAAAGTCATTATGTGCTTCTGTGGGCTGTGAACAGGGCAACTCAAACTTGGGGATTTTCAGGAGTTACATTCAGCTGTGAAAACCCAGCCAGCAATGGCCCTGCAGAACCGGCTCCGGGGCAGACTGAGTGCCGTGCTGGAGAGGCTGCTGCCATCGAAGGTCATCTGGGGTTGGGGGCATTCCAGGTTTCAGTCACATTCCATGAAAACATGTAAGTGGATTAGTGTATTGTCAGTGTTATGCAAACCCATTATGAAGACAATTCTGGGGAAAAAATTAGAAAAACAAGCCCTCTGCTCTGAGYCTAGTATTTAGTACACTGTGTTCTCAACAGTGTTAAAAGCTTGCAGTCATTCTCAAATCCTGTTCTTTTTTCAAGGCTGGAACAGAAGTTGAGGGTCTTAAACAATTGACCATCATGTTTTTTCTCAGATTGGTATGTGGCCAGGCTGAATTGAGAGGTGTTGAAAAAACAGAGTTAAAAAACCTAAAAACATATGAGGGCAGCTGTTGGTGGATGAACACATTGGCCCTAAAGAAGTATACAATCCTATTTCTGTGTGCATTTATATCCATTCTCTGCTCTCTGTGAGATCTTCTAGTGTTACAGTGGTTTGATATTTTAAGTTAAAAGAAAAACACTGTCTGGTCAATGCTCATTAAGGTTTCTTCATTAAGCTGCATTCTAGATTTGACATTCAGCAACTTTGCARTAGCATAACAGTCCACCTCACCAAGCCTAAATTATGGTCCAACCTGTAAAACTAACTTTGGGAAAGGCTTAGAACATATTTACCAACTTTTTTTAGGAGAGGAACCTTTAAATAGAGTCACTGCATGATCCCTTAGTTCATTCTTAGGAGAAAGCACCACAGACCCCATAGCTACCACATCTCATTTATAACTTAATTGAGGTTAATTTTTTTTCATATGTCATCTCCTGGGCAGCTAAAAAGTGGCTTGGGCATTGCAAGGCTGATCCTTGCACCCATTATTCTTAGGTACTTACCTTGCACAGTGAAATCTCAAGTCCTGTGGAGTGTACTTATACTTTATGTGGTGTATGGAAAGCAGAGTAGAGAAAACCAGCCACAAGAAAACCCTTTGATGTTGGGAATAAGTTTAAACTCCTTCCTATACAGAGCTCAAGTATCTAAACCTGGGCTCCATGGACTTGTATCCTCCTTCAGTAAACCTTCTCCTTAAGATGAAGGTCCAAGTCAATTCACTTTTAGGAAAGAATTGAAGTGTTTCACCCCCTTCTCCCCTGGGTAAACCATTATAGGGATGCAAGTATTTACCCAGAATGTAGGACTCCCTATTTTATGTTTTGCCATTGCCTGAGGGGTCTGAAACAGCTCTCAACTCTCAAGTTCATGCAATAAGCAGTAAGCTATACACTGGGGATGCTTTAGGTATGTTTTTACTCTAAGGACTGCATGTTAGCTAATGATTGAGTAATACAAAGGCAGAAACAAATTTTAGAATATGGATGGAAAATGGGTTTTGCCCTTTCCCAGGAGAGCTGCCTAATCACTAATAATAGTCATGTTGTTTTTCTTTTTATTCTTACTGGCCCTTTCTGACTGAATCTTTAGAAGACAATAGTTTTAGTTTTGTTGGGGTGGAGAAAAGTCCAACTGCGTCTTTGAGGTCTCTGATCAGAAGGCTGTTGAAGAAAAATTGTGGGAGGAGAGTGCTATTCTGTGTGAAAACAGTTATTTCTACTCTCTTTGAAGACAACAATCACCACCTGTTTTTTAGGTGAACTTCTGAGCTTGTCTGGTAAATTGGATGCTTTACAGAAGAAGGCCCAGTGGAAGGCATGAAGTAGCTGCTGAGCATCAAATACTGGAAATCTTCTGGGTATATGCACAAGCAGAGCTTACGTGCTTAAGTGACTTACCTAGTGAAAATACAGGTGCTTATGAGTTAAGGCAGAAGCTCTGAGGATCATGCTGGTTCATGCTTTAGTGTCTGAATTATGCCTACATTAATTGTTGGAATCCTTCTGTGAATCTTAGCGCTCATCTACTATGCAAAGACTGGTAAAATAAAGTGATACAAACACTAATAAATTCAAGACACAGCTTTTCTCTTGGTGATTTTTCTCTCCTCTAACCAGCTGTCTTACCTCATTGATATTTGTGGGAACTTCATACTTCTGAGAAGCCAACCCTTCTGTCATATTTGATTGATGTTTGATCACCATGTTTAAAAGCCATTAGGAAGAAATGACATTCAGAGGTACATGTACATGCACAATGATTTCATTCTTTGTCCTGGGATATACTGGCCTCTCTTGTAATGAATGAATCATGGCACACCATTGAGTTTTGCAAAGTTACCAAAAGTCTTTCAACAGCAAGTGCAAAGCTTCGCATAGGAAGCATTCATAAATATGGAAGGTGCTTTGTAGAAGATGTACATGACCATTAAATGCAGGTTTCTTCAGATTCAGAGTTTTTGTTACAAAAAAAGACAAAGGAAAATGTTTCAGCTCAATGCATTTGAAGTCTCACTTCTAACTGAGGTACTCAGTGACTAGTTATGCTAATTATGGCGTTTAAGACCATCTGGGCTCCACGTAAAACAGCATGATAGGCACCTAATGAAGGGGAGAAGACAGTAAGATAAGAGTCTACAGTCTAAGAATAACRGAGGACTGAAATGAGCAATGTATGACAGTAATGAAAAGAGTAATGTTCCTCTCCTAATACAGACACAAAAGAGTGACTTCAGATCTGGCAGAAATTATTTCAGCTGCATTCGGAGCTTGGCCTCCTATCTTTTGTTTGGAAAATGTCTTCATATAAGAATAGGTGTGATAGCAATGAGAAAGGTTCCAGGCAGAAAGAAAATAGTTGCTCGTACGTTAATGAACAGACAAAATTACAGTTAATAACTAAAAACATGAGCTTCTTGAATTCCTGATTGGATTTTGAGTACTGGCAAGATGGGCTGTGAATAAGAAGAGAAAGAGAGGAAAAAAAACCCCATATTTTAAATACTCAGTAGCATATGTAAGGAAAATTCACTATATTTCTGTGATTAACTTGTAAAACCAGACACAATTGTTTCCCTCACACTTACAGATTAGACCTCAAATAAGTAATTTTGGGAAGTCAGTGCTTTGCAGAATGTGATGCTGGAAGCAAAGGAAAGGAAGCAAAATGTGAAATCTGACTTCTGCCCTTGGTAGTCGGCACTGTGGAGCTGAATTCCCCCAGCCAAAGCACCATCTCTCCGAGAGATGTATATTGTGTGGTGCTTCATTTAAATTTGAAAATTCTGAACCTTGATTGAGATCCTCTAAGTTACCAGCTGGAGATGCCACTGGCCTCATAAGAACCAGACTTTGGGAGTCAGCACCTGCTCCGAGCAGTTGTAGAGTGTGATGGCAGAAGCGAAGGAAATGAAGCAAAATGTGAAATCTAACTTCTTCCCTAGTAGGCAGGTCCCTTGACTTCTGAGTATCTTCTGCCGCATTTCAGCTGGAGCAATTACTTTTTCTGAGAAAGCCATTTTCCAAAGTGGTATATTCAGGAATAATAGACTTACACAAGCTCTGATCTACACATTGTTTTTTTATATAATCTTTCTATATTTATTACTATATTTTTGTGAAAGGTCATCTCTGCGAAGAAAGGCAGAAATGGCAGGATCAAATAAATGGATCCCGGCATGCTTGGTTTAGAAATGCAGAGTGTCACAGTTCAAGAATGACAAAGGAAATGTCACTCYATTTCTGAAGTATTTCATAAAAAATCATCACCTTGCAAGTTTCCAAGCTTTGGCCTCACTCAAAAAGCAGTTGCATTTTTGCTATGATTATTCTTAGTAACTATAATTTTGTATAGACAACTCCAGTTGAAATGGGTTATTTTTCTGTAACTACTTAACAATTACATAGAGCAAAGACAGAACATAATTGGCAAGAACTTTTTTAAAGCTGTTAACAAATTAGATTGCCATTTTTCAACAACTCAGTAGAGAAGTGCACGATGAAGAGGAATTAGAAAAATTTTCTTTTGATAATTGGATGTTGAAACAGATTATTTCTCTGTTGCACAAAACTTATTTAAAATAATTTTAATGGTTGTTTCAGTTGTTATATACTGTTGTGATTGATACTTAACACATTATCCCCTAAAGATTACACTATCGCAAATAGAAATGTTTTGAGACAGAGGAATTTTCCGAGCAACACACTACAGAACAATGCCCATTCCAATTTGTCATCGTTTTTCATATAGCCTTGCATTATATGGATACAATTACGCAGTCTAGTTGGCTCCGAGGTCCTTTCCTTCCTGAAAATGAGTTGATGGGAGACCTGCAGAGGTTGTGGCTGCTCTAAGAACATGGGATTGTGTGGGCACCAACATAAACATGTTCTACATGCGGTGATGGGAATGAATGTGACAGGTCCCTAGGAGCACTTCCCGGCTCCTTTGCACAGTAAGGGTATTAATAGGCTTGTTAAAGCTCTAGGTACTAAAGTATGCCTCAAATTTTCACAAAGAAACAAAACTTGCTTTATGGCCATATTTTTATTTCTATCTGCTTCATAGTTTAATACCATCATGAACGAAAGACAACATTCAAGTTACGGTATTCTTGATGGGCTGAAAACAACCACAGCTGACTTTCCCCCTCTCTTGGGGTAGGTGTGAAGAGCAGATGATCAGGGTCACACCAGTTCTGGGAGACTGCTGTAAAGAGGAGAAGGGGCTGAGGGGTGGTGAAAGCCCAGAGGCAGTTTTGTGGCTCAGTATTGATCCCACAGGATTTGTCACTGCCATTTCTGTCCTCCTACGTGGAGCTATTCAGGCCTACCCACACACTGTTGGCTACAATTAAATATGTATGCCAGGCATGACAAACAGACAGGATTTATCACACTATGTGAGAAACAGATTTTGTGTACTCTCTTCAAGTGACTGAATTACTGGAGGCACAATAAGCCATGTAATACTGTAGTTTGATGTAAATAAATAAAAACTCTTTTGCAGAGCAATAGAGATGGGGGATAACTTTACATCGGTGAATCTCATAACCACCAGTAAACTGGGTCCTGACATGTAGGGTGTAGATGTGCAGCATGCCACAGATCAGGAATGAAAAACTGAATTTCTGATGTGTTTCGTAAAAATCATGATCGTCCAAGTTTTCAGGTTTAGGCCTGCCTCCAAATGCAGTTGAGTGTCTGCTGAGCAGCTGAGGAGGATGGAAGTTGCAGGATTTGTCACTTTGAGAAACCAGGCCTGGTAAGAAAAATCAATGACATCCTTTACATTTAATGCCATCTTGGTGAAATCATGTTAAAACAAATTCAGACTCCCTCATTTCTTAAGTCATATTGAATATATCAAAAGAAAGGAGTCCAGATACAAGTTGTTTCTATAACCTTCCTGCTTTTGGAGTGAGATATTTAAAGCAGGTTCTTAAACTCTGAAGGACTCAAATAATTAACTATTACTATGAGATAAATGAATAGTTTAGGCCCAAGCCCCAAGTCTACCACATTTTATTGTCTGAAGTGAACCCAAATCTGATGCAGAAGCAGAGACAAGTCTTTTTGAAATTGGTTCAAAGGTGTCAAGCTCTTGGACCTTGTTTCTGGAATAAGGCTGGAAGGATAATCTTGCCATGTAGCAGAAAATTATGGCCAAGAAAAAGTCCTGCCTGCTGCAAACTGATCTGCAGCAAGAGGACACAGAGGATAAGAAGCTACTTTCTTTCATTTATTATTTATTCAACAACAAGAGTTAAAAAAATGCTGAAAATATCCGGAGTTACAAATTAATTGAGTGAATTTTAGAAATTAAATTTAATAAAAATGTTTGTGAACCATCAATTTCTGTAATGAAAAACTATATAGTGTTCACTTGGACAGACGAACTTTGCACAGCAAGTTGTCCTAGTAATTTGAAGAGATGTACTTGATATGGTATTCTACCAAATGCTTTAAACGAAGGAAAAAAAGAAACTTTCCCACAGATGTTCTATGTTTTTCTTCTGGCAAAGAAATTCTGCAATGAGAAATCTTAACATTGCATACCTTCTGTTTCCAATGATTTAGAGAGGATGTCTCAGAAGTATTTTTTTCTGTGGCTTATAATTGTCCTGAAGTTTGTGCAATCCAAGAGCCAACAGACCTCAATTTGTAGCTTAAAGCCCATTTCAAAGTTAAAGCTATAGTGACATGAAGTAGGAACAGGAGAATAGGACAATCTTGAAAAAGACAGGTGTGATGTACCCACAAAAGTTCTTATTCTCTTGAGGACAAACACTGTGTCAGCTTTAGGGTTTTTTTGTGATGATCATACACCACAGAATAAGTTGCACTCTGATTGAAAGGTGACTAAACAAAAGTCACTTGAGTAGACCTGGACTTAATAGGAACAAATTGCTTATGTGTGTAAACGGAGAAAATGATACCTATGGATATGGTCTGTCTTGTTATTTTTCTTGCTGTCCTTTAAATTGGTGATGCTAGTAAAGTGGGAAGGGTCTGTTATTGTTTTCTATACTGGTAACATGATTTTATTTTCTCTAATTTGATCTCCATTCATGAGCTCATCTCATCCAGAAAATAGGAAGGACCTGATGTTTTTAGAACCTGAGGTATTGCAAATGTACTGAAAGCAAAATAGTAAATATGCCTTGACCTTTGGCAAAGTGAAATATTTTATTTTTCCCTTATTATTTATGTGATTTTCAAAAGAGAGCAAGGATTTACAAGAGGTTCCTGAAGATACCAGAAAGAGAAATGAATTGAGTGAATTTTAACCGCTACTTTTTAAAACTAGGTTCGCAGGGGGAAGGGGATAAAACCAGGCTCACTAGAGACGARCGTAAGGGTGGCATGCCAATGTTGGGGGCAAAAGCGATAGCCCAGCTCAAGTGCATCTACACCAATGCACGCAGCATGGGCGGCAAACAGGAGGGGGTGGAAACCATTGTGCAGCGGGATAGCTACGACTTAGTCGCCATCACAGAAACATGGTGGGACGACTCTCACAACTGGAGTGCTGCAATGGATGGCTATAAGCTCTTCAGAAGGGACAGGCGAGGAAGGAGAGGYGGTGGGGTGGCTCTGTATGTCAGGGAGTGTTTCGACTGTCTAGAGCTTAACGACTGTGGTGATGACAAGGTCGAGTGCTTATGGGTAAGGATGAGGGGGAAGGCCAACAAGGCAGATATCCTGCTGGGAGTCTGTTATAGGCCACCCAACCAGGATGAAGAGGCCGATGAAGCATTCTACAAGCGGCTGGCAGAAGTCTCGCGATCGCTAGCCCAAATCTACTCTGATTTGATTGGCAATAAATTAAATTAATCTTCCCCAAGTCAAGTCTGTTTTGCCCCTGACGGTAATTGCTGAGTGATCTCCCTGTCCTTATCTTGACCCACGAGCCTTTTGTTGTATTTTCTCTCCCCTGTCCAGCTGAGGAGGGGAGTGATAGAGCAGCTTTGGTGGGCACGTGGTGTCCAGCTAGGGTCAACCCACCACACTCTCTTATCAGGTGGATGGTTTACTTGACATTAATAGCAAGGTCTACTCTTCCAAGAGGAACACCTCCTCCTTAACATAGTCTTTCTCTCTTCCCTTCAGCACCTCCATGACCTATAGGTGTTTGGGCATTCTTTCTCTTCTAACTACTGTTCTTCATGTTTCAGGAAAGGAAGAAGAGTTACTATTGCTACGGGCAATTAAAGATTGCCATTATCTAATCCCTTCCCATGTTGTAATCCCAGATCTTTAGCCCAGAAAGATATTTGCTGCAATGAAAACTTTCCATAAGTGAATAAGAACTGCTGGGTAGGGAGAGAAGGAATATAAGCATATTGCAGATCTGTTGAACAAGCAAATCCTTTTACATTTTGTTCAAATGCAAAGAGAACCTCCATGTACATTCGTAATGGACAGTCATTTTTAGGCATCTATTCCTCTGGTTTGGATAGTACTTCCATTTTTTAAAAGCTTAAGATGTTCTGTGCTACATTTTTATTGCAAGGGCAGATGAGATAGCCTGAAGCTAATACACATGATATAGGTGACAGATTTACTTCATATTGCTGATATGAAAATCCATTCAGCAATTTCAGGATCACAGTTTATTAACCTTGCTTTCAGCATGCTGAGATGGCACAGTGCAATATGCCATTCATTTTAAATGAAGCGAGCTGAACCCATAATTTATTGAACTCTGGAAAGCCATTGCTTATCAGAAAGAAGGTAATTTTTTGTGACAAATTGTTTATGATTATGTCACTTACCAGGAGTTGAGAAATAATTATTCAAAACTACATTATTAGACCACATACATCTTCAGTGTAATTTTGCTATACCAATGGAAGTATACCTGAAACACATTTGGCTATAAGGTTCGATATTTCAATATAACTGCAGAAAAAGGTTAGTCATACATAGTTTTAAAAGAAATACTTTTAAAGAAATATTTTGCTTAGTTTCTAAGTAGTCTTCTAATTAGAGACTTAAGTTAGGAGTCTAGGTTGTTTATAATGAAAGGGTAGATTTGAGCTCTGGATTGAGGTACTCTGAATCACCTTTGGAGCTTTATTGACCATATTAGTTCAACTACTGAAATTCGTTTGTCTAAAAGTCTCCTCCCTCCTCCTACTTATTTTCCCTTTCCTGCTGTTGCCTAATAACACCTTTATCTTCCTTAAGCCATTGATCTTTCCCCTTACCCTTAGTATAATTCACCTATTTTACCAAAGCTTCTTCCTTTATAACCTTTTTAAATAAAAGCAGGTAAAGACTAAAGAGATTAAATCTTTTTAATGCATATCTTTTAATATTCAATGAGCTTGCTGAAGGGCAAGCTGTTCTGGCCCCTTGGGTTAATACTGCAGTAACACCTTGTGAGCAGGAAGAACAACAAAAGAATGCAATGTTTAAAACCAATTAATAAAGCATAAATATGATCGGCATCTGTCAAACAGCTATTTTTGACACCTTTGGAGGTAGTGGTTGTTTTCAGACAAGGTGGTGACTGTTTGAGGAGATATATATTAATGTCTGCTGGGAGTGTTGATACCCACCCAATTTCAGGCTGTCTGTAACAAAGACTTCCTCCCAAGCTAAAACCAGAGAAAACAAATAAGTTTTTCTGCTCAGGATATTTATTTCAAGACAAAAGAATAACCAGGGCATGATACTGTAAAAATAAGCTTAGTCTGTCCTATTTGTGTAAAAGAGACACACTGTGAAAAAGAAAAAGAAAAAAAAAAAGAGTTTAAGTAGCAAATACAAAAATCATTATGGCATTTTTTTGGTCAGAAGATGAAGGGAAAATGAAAGAGAAGGTGGCAATGAATACTCAAGATTAAAAGTGTCATAGAAGAGCAGCTGCAGTTTGTTGGAAGTTCATATAGGCAGTATTGGTTAGCATCAGTGATACAGAATTACAGTAACTTACGCCTGGATCTATGGGAGGTATTATGGACCTAATTCTCATTGAAATTCAGTTGGAGATGGATGTGTAACATTCATGTTCTCTTTTATAAAACACATTTTTTCAGTCTTGGTAACAAAGTGGTGGAAATTTTTTTTCATCTTGTGAAAACAACCTGGTGCTCAAGAAAAAACCCAGCTATTATTAAAATAAACATTTAGAAAAAGATTGTAAATAGGGGCTTCTAGGGGCTATGGCAAATTATTCCAGCTGTGGAAATACTGCTTCTATTAACTTCAAGTGATTGCTATCACTGTGCAAAATACAGCAATCCTAGAAGTCTTTTCTGAGGGCAAAAAGGAACACTGGCTCAAGGAAATGTCCAGTCTCTAGGCTTTACAAACATAACTGTTAAGCAAATCTCAAGCTAGTACCCCAAAATAAATAGCTAACATAACGATACAATAGGAGATAAAACACAATCTGTGTGTATTACTGGGATCAGCACCTTTGGCTGATGCAGTAACTGAGCTGAAGTCTATTACCAAGCACCTGCTCTGGGTTTCTGTGCTTGTGGGGGGTCTCCACTCCCCGTAGTGACTACGCTGCTGGCTGTGGGTCAGGAGCCTTACCATCCTGCCTGCCAACAAGGTACCTCATGGGCTGGTCTTGCTTTCCCCCCCGGCAACATTACTCAGGTAACAGAACTACACTGTAAGGGATGTTTGCAGCTTGTGTTGCCAAGGTGGAAAGAGTAAGGAATTTTCATGCACTTTGTATTAGTTGTGTGCATCTATTTATGATGAGGGACTTTGAAACATCAGCAGGGAAGGCTGAGTCAGTTGCTTCCAATTAGAAACTGTTATTTTTTACTGAATGCATAAACCTTTCCAAAAGACCCAAGCCTTTCCCCTGTTTCTCCCTTACTCTCTCTGTGAGCAAGCAACAGGTAAGTGGAAATGCTGCAGTGAGAAGACAGGGCAGCGACACGTTCAGCCTGTATTTATGCAGGGGAATAATAATGATGGCAGAAGTCAGAGAACAGAAAGCCCCATCCCGGAACAGAGCTGCCTGCCTCTGTCGTGCAGTTTAAAAGAGAAAAATGACCCAAGGGCTCAATTTTGCAGTGGAGCTTTATTCAATAATAACAAGAGATGACTCCAGCAGTTTTACTAATTGACTCCAGCAGCTTCCAGCCTCAAAAGACAAATAGAAGGCAAGGATGGATTTACCTGGGGAGAAGGGGATAGCTAAAATCAGGGCCTTTAGCCTCCTCTGCCAGTTAACTGGAGTGGCCATGCCTTGCTGCTAGCCCCAAGTGCCCTTTCTCTTGCAGTCAGGTAAAAGCAGCGTCTTCCTCTGAGAAGGGAGATAGGATTTTGTTAAAGGAGAGAGCTACTCTCAGCTTAATAGGTTAAAATAATTGTTAAGCTTTTGTCTTCTAAACCCATCAGTTTGGGAAAATTAATCAGCTACAAAGTAAAAATGAAATGGAAAAGGCAACATCACAAAAGACGACTATTTTATTAAACCTGGGAAAAGCCAGCAGTGTTATACAAGATTAATATTGTCAAAAACTGCAGTGAACTGTGAATTCTAACTGTAATAATTTCAGTTGAGTTATAGTTTCTAATCAACCTTAATGATGACTTTATTTAGAAAACAGACAGAAAAGGGGAATGTATTTTAATTGTTAACAAGCTGATTTATCTGATGGTCCCAGTGATTTTTACTTTTTTATTTCCTTTGCCAACTATTTTCCGATTGGAACGATACAAAAATGCAAAATTTTGTGGTGTTTCATCACTGAAAAGGAAAAAAATAAGTGGGTTAAATGTACTGTCCTAACTGAAACTAAACACTGTGATAAATTTTCTGGTTGGATAGATAATGCCATTTTTTTAAAAAAAGATTTGTAAGTATTTTGGTTATCTTAAAGGAAAAAAAGTAAACTTTTCATAAAGCTGATACTATTTGGGTTTTAGATATTTTTGCTCTTTTTTATCAGCTGAAATGATTTGATTAAGGCAGTGTGAATTTGCTATGATTTCTAGTGATTGTGAATATACATTACTGGTGAATTTATTTTTGCACAGCTCTATTTTTATGTCCATTAAAGACCCATTATATGAAATGTTAAGAGAAAATTGTAACTCTCGGTTACCAGAGAGGTTTAGTATCCTCGGTAACACAGCAAAGCTAGTTTGAAAGAGATCTTTTGGCTGGGGAAGGAGGATGGAAAGCCCTAAAAACAGCTCTCTGTGTATGTGTGTGTGTCTGATAGATTGAGCCAAACAATGAAATCAATGGAGTTAACCTGAGATGTGAATTTATGTCAGCGCATTCCAGGTTCTCAACATAAATACAGTGGAGCGTGGTGTATCCTGGCTTAAAGCTGCAAGCTATGCCCCCACAGCATTAAAAAGATGAGGAGCACCTTGAAAAGCTCAGCAGGAAAGCGTGTGGGAGTACTGAGAAGGTTCAAGGGAAACAGCATGCAGCAGAGGGAAGAGAGCGCAGAAGGATAAAATTGCAATTACACCTTCCTTCAGTCAGCAGTGACACTTCCCTGAGTCCCTGCTGTCGCATGCCATAGCCAGCTATTGCTTCGAAGCAGTGATTTCACAGGTAGCAGGAGTTTCTAGGCATGGGAAAAGAAGAGACGTTCTGGCCCAAGCAATGGGAATAGTGTCTTTTCTGCCAAAATACAGTGTTGGAATAAAGCTATGGCAGAGATGAAAGGAAAACATGCGTGTCTTACCATTGGCCAACACTTTCAACAGATGCTTTAACAACAGGCCAGAATATGTGAAAGATTGTATAGAAAGATGAGTTTCTGAGACATTTTTGTACTGAAGTGGGATTCGAAAAGTTAAGTGAGAAAATAAATAAAATTAGACAAGCACTGATGGGCTGTTATATAGATGGGAATCTATCAATCTATCAGCATTGACCCAGTAAATACTGTGTGCTCAGGACTATTCATTATAAACTGTGAGTGCTTACTTTAATGACTGTCAAATATCTGTCTAGGAGATAAAGTATAGCTGAATTTTGAATGGAGAGATTATGGTATCCTTATGTAGATTAATGAGAATCTTATTCTGCAAGGAGTTAGACTGATTTCAGTGGCATTTAATCTCCAGAGCAGGTGAAAGGTGTGTTTTCCTCTATGCTAGTATAGCTATTTTATATCATGACGCTGTAAAGCAATAATGTAATTGAAATATGGGTAAAATTGCAGTCCACTTTGGTTTAAATTAAATCAATATTTATTGATGTTAAATGAATCTGAATATTACTAGTCTTAATAGGAAGTAAGCATTAAAGTTGGTGTTTGTGTCAATGTAACTATATTGTTTCAAATTCAGAGATTAGATTACATTAGATTATACCTTTCAAGAGTCTACCTTAAGTTAAGACAGAGCAAATGGGAGAAAGGACTTTTGCTCCTGGTCTTGTGTCTAATCTTGGAGGTTGTTAATAGTTTGGGTTTTTAATATGCTTTACTTAATAATTTATCAAATATCCTAGCATGCTGGCAGGCATAAGGTTAGCTCCGGTTCTATCCTGATGCTTACAGAAAATCAAATAAAAGCTTTGTCTGCTTGTTGTAAACAAGTTATTACTTTCAAAAGCACCAAACTGAAAGTATCTTCCACTTTGTCCAGTTTGGTGTGGCTTGGGCTAAATGGTTGTTGTAGCTGATGAAGAGCACCTTCTTCCTGCCGAGGGCAATATCCTGAGCACAGAGGCATTTCTGGGCATAGACAGAGGCATTAGATTTTGATCATTGTGTTCCTGAAGTTACCTGCTGCTGAATCCTGCGAYCATTTTTAGGGCTGCAATTCTGAGCAGCAGTGCCTGAAGTGAGACTTAAATGCAATGTTGGTAACACAATATCTGCACTGGCAACCGGTGAGCAATTCATAGAGTGAAATGGCGCTGAGGAGCCAGTGCCTAGGCTATATGCACTATACACAGTCTAGCTCTAGACTGGTAAACTGGGCTGAACACACTTTACTGCTGCTAGGTGTGCTCCTGAGCTCGCCTTCCAGTTTAGTTTCATCTGAAGGGAATGCAGCTCACACGTGCTGAGTTTACAAGTTGAAACTAGGCATGGTAAGTGGGTACAAATGGGCGATTAGCTTCAAAACTGAAACCCCAGTTCAGTTCACAACGGAATACCTGGATTTGCATGAAAGTTGATGCTGTTGCCTTGCTTGTTGGGAAACACATTTTCTTTTCACAGACTATTTCCTTTTAATCTAGGTTTAGTTTGCATGTTCAAAGTCATATGGACTCATCAGGTGGAAAAATGCAGGTGGTGGAGAAACAAACTTTATCCTTTCTTCCTTTTCCCATCTTCCTCTCCTGCACCGCCACCTTGAAAAGTCTTTTTTCTTCTTAGCAAATTTTATTTTACTTCTGACTCTAGCTAATCATTGCTTTAAGTTTCTTATTGGCCAAATGAGGAATGATTTACCTTAGCATGTTCTTCACTTTGTTTTGAGTTTTGAGGATTAGACATAAATCGATAAAACCCCCTTTCTTAGACTGCACCAGCTGGTCGATGTCAGCTCCGCTACCAAACTGTCTTCCCAGTCATTCATGGTGAAAGAGACTCTTGCATGGCATCTGCTTTATTTGGAGGGTACTTTCCTATTACTACCACACAATGTAGAAACAGGAAAGTAAAAATAACATGAGTCCAGATCCTACTTGTACTTTGTTAACTTGTTCATACTTCCTTGTGCAAAAGGAGCAATTCTTCTGTCTCTTGCAAAGAGTTGGCAGACGAATATTGTCCTGGTTGAAAAAGAACCATTTGAAGTAATTGGGATAAAAATTTTAACTATTTTGAAGCAGTCCTGAGCTGTGTGGGTAAGTCCCATTGCTTTAAATCAAAACAAACCAAAAGCTTTTTCAGGAGCAACTTTTGATCTCCAGATTGAGAGGCTTGCTCCAGCCAGCCACTGTTTCAGGTGCAAAGTTCTCATGAATACACCTGCATGAATACAGGTGCTTAATTGTAGTCACTGAGCTCCACCTTATGACCTGAAAAAATATCTCAAAGGCACTGGGCTTTTGATATGTGCCTGACCACTAACTGTGCAGAGAAAAGATCTCTTTAAGAGAGAAATGCTTGTCCTTAATCACTGTAAACACATAGCTCCACAGTACGTTAAATATACTGAGGTAAAATGAAATTTTGGGGACTCAGCTTGTTATTGTTCTTTTCAAGAGGTTAGAAATTATACATGGTTTTGGAACAAAAATAAGAGAACAAAACAAAATTATTCATTAATGATTAATTAAACCAGTGAGCAGAGACAACACCCTTCACAGGCCAAAATGTTCCTTCATAGGCCAAATTCTGCCATTGTTTGGGCAACTCCCCAGCTGAAATGGGAAATGTCATGGAAGGATGCAGGATTTGCTCAGAATTTGCAGGGAAAGGACTCATTCGTTGAATACTGTGGGCTGTGTTGAAACCTGTCAAGTTTTTATGATATGCCATAAAGTGAATATACAGTAATGGATAGCTTTGCTATTTTAGTCACAGAAAATTTGTTGTTCGTTGCCATGAACTTGCAAAAGCTGCTGAAGCTGTGGAAAAGTTTCTTTAAAGCTGGCTAGCTGAACAAAACTTGTAAGTCATCAGTGAGGCTTTTGAGTCTGAGTTTTCCCTGCAGAAAGCACAGAAGAACTTAGGTATATTCATTTTGAACTTCCACTATATAAAGGGGTATTTTTTGTTATGTCAGGCATGGTTTTCCAAAGGAATACAGCAGGTTCACCACATAATCACTTCTGGTGTCTCATGTTACTGGCAAACATTGCCTGTGTGAAGAAGGCTTCATAATTACACATTTTTCCCTGTTAAATTTGCTGGGGTTTTTTCTTTTTTTTTTTTTTTCTTTTTTTAATCCCAGTGTCTATTGGTAGTTCATACTTGAAAACAGATCAGTGAGTAGAAATGCCAGCTGTCTGTAAACTCTGACAAATTGGTTCTGTGGTAATATTTAGTGGTTTCAACACAGTAAATGAGATTTCCTCTGGGGTTAGAGCAAAATTGACTTTGAAGTGCTAGCAGAGAAAAATTTCAAATGTGGGGCTTTAAAACATTAAATCTTTCCAACACTTCTGTTGTGGTTTAACCCCAGCCAGCAACTAAGCACCATGCAGCTGCTCGCTCACTCCTCCCCGGTGGGATGGGGGAGAGAATCGGAAGAGCAAAAGTGAGAAAACTCGTGGGTTGAGATAAAGACAGTTTAATAGGGAAAGCAAAAGCTGCGCATGCAAGCAAAGCAAAACAAGGAATTCATTCACTCCTTCCCATGGGCAGGCAGGTGTTCAGCCATCTCCAGGAAAGCAGGGCTCCATCACGCGTAACGGTTACTTGGGCAGACAAACGCCATCACTCTGAACGTCCCCCCCCTTCCTTCCTCTTCCCCCAGCTTTATATACTGAGCATGACGTCATATGGTATGGAATACCCCGTTGGCCAGTTGGGCTAGCTGTCCTGGCTATGCTCCCTCCCAGCTTCTTGTGCACCTGGCAGAGCATGGGAAGCTGAAAAGTCCTTGACTAGTGTAAACACTGCTTAGCAACAACTAAAACATCAGCGTGTTATCAACATTATTCTCAAATAAATCCAAAACATAGCACTATACCAGCTACTAGGAAGAAAATTAACTCTATATCCCAGCTGAAACCAGGACAGTATCCACCCCTTATTCCATACCATCTGCGTCATGTCCAGGTCTCACATTTTTCAATATATTCCAATTGATCACCACCACTTTTCCTGTCTGTTGATATGTACACACAGATATCATTCCCTTAGTCTATGGACTACCCCTGTGAAATGTCTGTAGAATACCCATAAATGTCCATTGAGTTCATTTAGTCCATGACTTTGGGCTCCATYTGTTATGGTGGTCACTCAGGTCAGGAGAGGTGGTGTGTTGCGTGGAGTTACTGGGCACCAAAGTCAGCTCAGGTCGGGTCACTGCTGCACTTGCACCACTTCTTGTAAGGCTTGTCCTCCATTGGTTCAGGTGGTTCCTGCTATAGTAATTCCCATAACATGCAACTCAAATCATGGGTTACGACAATTTAAAGGTAGATCTATTACAATCTCCACCCCTGGTCCCTTTGGGCCAGGTTATAGAGTGTAACATTGCAATGAACTCCTCCCCTTGCTCTTAGCCTGGCTAGCAACAAGGGGTTTCTGCTATAGTAATTCCCATAACATGCAACTCAAGTCCCAGGTTACAACTATTTAAAGGTATATTTCCATTACAATCTCCACCCCTGGTCCCTTTGGACCAGACCATTGGGTTTAACCTTGCAATGAACTCCTCCTCTTGCCCCTGTTCCGGCTTGGACTTATCCACAGACTGCAGTCCCTTGGGGTTGTACCTGCTCCAACTGCAGCCTTACCTGTTAGCCACAGCCTCTCCAGGGGTATACCTGCTGCGGCACAGACTTATCCACAGCCACAGTCGCTTTGAGGTGCACCGGCTCCAGCGTGGCCTTACCCACAGCCACAGTCCCTTCAGAAGTAAACCTGCTCCAACATGGCCTTACCCATGGCTGCAATCCCTCCAGGGGTGTACCTCCCCTGTCATGGGCTTATCCATGGCCACATGCTTTGAGGTGTTCCAGCATGACCTCATGCACAGCCACTGATGCTTCCAGGTATACCTGCTGCAGCATGGACTTATCCACAGCCACAGAGGTTTCGAGGTGTACCTTCTCCAGCATGGACTTATCCTTGGGCCACAGTCCCTTCAGAGGTATACCTGCTGTGGCATGGACATAACCATGGCCACAGATGCTTCAAGATGTACCTGCTCCCGCATGGACTCATCCACAGGTCACAGTCCCTTCGAGTCGAGTTCATACTGGAGTTCCAGCCTGTCCAGTACAGCAGCACAGAAGCAGCAGCAATGCCCTGGCCATCTGCCAGCCCAGGCGCATGGCCATTGCCGTTATCAAAATCATAGAATCATATAATAGTTTGGGTTGGAAGAGACCTTTAAAAGTCATCCAGTCCAACCCCCCTGCCATGAGCAGGGACATATTCAACCAGATCAGGTTGCTCAGAGCCACGTCCAACCTGACCTTGAATGTTTCCAGGGATGGGGCACCTGCCACCCCTCTGGGCAACCTCTTCCAGTGTTACACCACCCTCGTTGTGAAAAATTTCTTCCTTATATCTAGTCTGAATCTACCCTCTTTTAGTTTAAAACCATTACCCCTTGTCCTGTCACAACAGGCCCTGCTAAAAAGTTTGTCCCCATCTTTCTTATAAGTCCCCTTTAAGTACTGAAAGGCTGCAATAAGGTCTCCCCAAAGYCTTCTCTTCTCCAGGCTGAACAACCCCAACTCTCTCAGCCTTTCTTCATAGGAGAGGTGTTCCACCCCCCTGATCATTTTCATGGCCCTCCTCTGGACCTGTTCCAACAGGTCCATGTCTTTCTTATGCTGAGGGCTCCAGAGCTGGAGGCAGTCCTCCAGGTGGGGTCTCACCAGAGCAGAGKAGAGGGGCAGAATCACCTCCCTCGACCTGCTGGCCACACTTCTTTGGATGCAGCTCGGGATACGGTTGGCCTTCTGGGCTGTGAGCGCACATTGCCGGCTCATGTCCAGCTTTTCATCCACCAGTACCCCCAAGTCCTTCTCGGTAGGGCTGCTCTCAATCCCTTCATCCCCCAGCCTGTATTGATCCTGGGGGTTGCCCCGACCCAGGTGCAGGACCTTGCACTTGGCCTTGTTGAACCTCATGAGGTTCACATAGGCCCACTTCTCCAGCTTGTCCAGGTCCCTCTGGATGGCATCCCATCCCTCAGGCGTGTCGACCACACCACTCAGCTTGGTGTCATCTGCAAACTTGCTGAGGGTGCACTCAATCCCACTGTCTATGTCATTGATGAAGATATTAAACAGTACTGGTCCCAATATGGACCCCTGCGGGACACCACTTGTCACCAATCTCCATCTGGACATTGAGCCGTTGACCACTACCCTCTGGATGCAACCATCCAACCAATTCCCCACCCACTGGACAGTCCACCCATCAAATCCATACCTCTCCAGTTTAGAGAGAAGGATATTGTGGGGGACCGTGTCAAAGGCCTTACAGAGGTCCAGATAGACAAATGTTCCCAGGCACAGCAGAGTAAGATGATAAGCAGTACAGCAGTACAGCAAGCAGCGAAAGCAAAAAGCAGCCACTAACAGGCACTAGACTCTAATATACAGTAAGGCAGGCAAGCCCCATGGCAAGCACAGGAGCCTGCGGATTAATAGCTAAACAGCAATAACAGCTATAAATTTGATCTAACACATTCCAATCAAACCTGTCATTATCTTGAACCCTTCGAGCCCCACGTTGGGCKCCAAAAAGGACTGTCATGGTTTAACCCCAGCCAGCAACTAAGCACCAAGCAGCTGCTCGCTCACTCCCCCCCGGTGGGATGGGGGAGAGAATCAGAAGAGTAAAAGTGAGAAAACTCGTGGGTTGAGACAAAGACAGTTTAATAGGGAAGGCAAAAGCCGCACATGCAAGCAAAGCAAAACAAGGAATTCATTCACTACTTCCCATTGGTGGGCAGGTGTTCAGCCATCTCCAGGAAAGCAGAGCTCCATCACGCGTAACGGTGACTTGGGAAAGACAAATGCCATCACTCTGAATGTCTTCCTCTTCCTTCTTCTTCCCCCAGCTTTATATACTGAGCATGATGTCACATGGTATGGAATACCCTGTTGGCCAGTTGGGTCAGCTGTCCTGGCTATGCTCCCTCCCAGCTTCTTGTGCACCTGGCAGAACATGGGAAGCTGAAAAGTCCTTAACTAGTGTAAACATTACTTAGCAACAACTAAAACATCAGTGTGTTATCAGCATTATTCTCATACTAAATCCAAAACACAACTATACCAGTTAATAGGAAGAAAATTAACTCCATCCCAGCTGAAACCAGGACAACTTCACATCGGGATGCTTGGTTGGAGCTGTAGTTTACCAGGAAGACTCTCACCTGGATCACTTTTGAAGGTCACTCGCCTTGCTACAGGACTGATGAACTGCTGTGATGGCAAAAGGCATTTCCTAGTCACTGCCACATCAGATTCATAGTACATGAATT
The DNA here is from genome assembly GCA_035582835.1 of Phoebastria nigripes. Taxonomy (NCBI): domain Eukaryota; kingdom Metazoa; phylum Chordata; class Aves; order Procellariiformes; family Diomedeidae; genus Phoebastria; species Phoebastria nigripes. The sequence goes on from JAYKAV010001632.1 coordinate 1,355,322, forward strand.
ACACACTATGTACATAAATCCTTGCCACAGCAGACAGCCTGACGTGAACCTCATGAATTTCCTTGGTGGTGAGCAGATGGGGAATTAAACTGACAGGACATACACACTGAAGACGTGGCACTGCCAGTCTGACACTTTCAGAAAGGAGTAAATCTAATACATGCTTGCAGCTGGGCTGTGCTTCATGCATGCACACCTATTGTGGACATGAAGCTCAGGAGTGCCCATCTACACCACTAAAGGTGGACTATGTTTCCTGTCCAGCTGAATAGTTTGGGCATCACTGGTCATTGTAAATGTTTTCTCCTTTGCTTACTTTTCTGAAGTTGGAGAACTTGGAGCTTGCATGAGCTGTGGTGAAATTCGCCAACCTGTATGTAGCACAGCCAGGACAGTAGGGAACTCAGTGGAGGCCACAAGTGGTCTAAAAAGGTGCACAAAGACTCCCATGGGTAGCTTGTGCTGAGCAAGAACTTATGCTGAGCAAACACTAGCGGTTTTTTTTTTTTTTTTGAGTTAGTGTGATGCTATCTACCTCCACAGCAGTGCAATTTAGATGTACGTGGGGCTCCTGGAAGAAACGTGAGAACAAATACAGCCTTCCTGGAGGCTGGAGGGCTTGTTGCCTTTGGAAATGTGTGAAGAACTGTAGGGACAAACATTTTGCTAGAAACCATTTCAATTTGACAATATGTGTATCTTTTCCTTGCTCCTTCAGAAAAAAGTTGTGCAAATGGGTGTTTGAGGAGAAACTTGTCTTTGAATGACACATGTATTCATGTATAAACATGAATTTATATATATCTGCAAGTCATACAAGGGGGGTGCACCGGCAATATCTAGCAATTCTAAAACCATCTTTCAAGAGTGGGAGAGGCGAAAACAATCAGTTCAAAACTCTCCAACCCCCTGTCTGTGACAAGTGGCTGTCCCTTCTCTGCAGTGAGGCTGACCTACTAGCTTTTCAGTGGGGTGGATGTCAAGGGTTTGGGATTTGTAGTGATCCTCTTGGAGTCCTGTTTCCCCTCTGTGGAGCTGAGGTATGCCTTTACCTTAGAACAAAGGTGGTGGGATGTGGGGAACATGAACAGCAGACTCTTTTGGCATGACTTAGTACAGGAGCCAGCCAATAGTGAGATGTGGTGATAGGGCATCTCTCTCAGAGGTACCTCTCTGATCTTCCCTGACATCTTATGCAGCAAATGTCAGAAGTAGCATGAGCTCCAGATGTTGGAAGCCCATCAGGCTTGGGGTGCCTTTGTCCAGCTGTGTGTCCATATTCTTTGGGATATATATCTATGGACCTTGCGTGCAGGCCAATGCCTTGGAGATGAACGGAGGTGCCAAGAAATATAACATCTGCCTCTAGGAAAAGACAGCAGTCCTTCTGGAGATCTGGAGAGGATGTGCACCCCATATTTTCATATTCCATTCATCGTAGTGCTTGGTAGGTCTTATGGCATAGGTTTGCAATGGTCAGTATGAAGAACTGGGACAATGGAGCTCCCACTCTTCATAGAATCACAGAATCATAGAATACCAGGTTGGAACGGACCTCAAGGATCATCTGCTCTAACCTTTCTTGGCAAAAGCATGGTCTAAACAAGATGGCCCAGCACCCTGTCCAGCCAAATCTTAAAAGTGTCCAATTTTGGGGAATCCACCACTTCCATGGGGAGATTATTCCAATGGCTGATTGTTCTCATTGTGAAAAATTTTCCTCTTGTGTCCAGCCAGAATCTCCCCAGGAGTAACTTGTACCTATTACCCCTCATCTTTTCCATGTAAAAAGGGAGTCTCCATCTTTTTTGTAGCCACCCTTTAAATACTGGAAAATGGTGATAAGGTCTCCCCTAAACCTTCTTTTCTCAAGGCTGAATACACCCAGTTCTCTTAGCCTTTCCTCATATGGCAGGCTTCCCAGTCCTTTGATCATCTTTGTGGCCCTTCTCTGGGCCCTCTCCAGCCTGTCCACATATTTTTTGTATAGTGGGGACCAAAACTGAACACTCTTCTTGGAAGCTTGTTGCCAAATGCCTACTAAAAAGTCCTTGGGCATTGGCAAGCTGACTATGGCGTTTTACTGTGACTTCTGAGATGTGTGGGCCCTAGACTTTGCTGCTGTTTGAACTAGTTCTCCCCCTCTCATGCAGGAGGGCATTATCTTACTRAAGGAGTGTCCTGGTTTCGGCTGGGATAGAGTTAATTTTCTTCCTAGTGCTGTGTTTTGGATTTAGTATGAAAAGAATGTTGATAACACACTGATGTTTTTAGTTGTTGCTAAGTAGTCTGCTAGTCAAGGACTTTTCAGCTTCCCATGCTCTGCCAGGTGCACAAGAAGCTGGGAGGGAGCGTAGCCTGGACA
>JAYKAV010001643.1:0-64644 GCA_035582835.1 Phoebastria nigripes
CGCCTCCCGTCTTCCTCCCTCCAAGTAATTCCACCAGCTCCTCAAGGATTTCCTCTCGCATGTCTTCGGGCTGCTCCCGGCCCATCTCTGGCAGCAGGACASGGGAGGATGCTCCCTTTTATCCTGCCCCGGGGCACTGTGACTGCTGCGTTGCCGGGTGGTGGCACTGTGACATGGGGGTGACGGGGCCCCCCATGCGCAGCCCCGCCCGCTGCAGCCCCGCCCGCCGCAGCCCTGCCCAGCACCCTTTGGAGGAAGGGCTTTGGGGTGCTGGCCCCGAGGCAGTCCCTGTGCCCAGGAGGCCCAGGGGGCTGTCCCTGCCCTTGGTGGCCGTGCACTGGGCACAGCTGCTGGGCGTCCCTGTAAAGGAATCTGTATGTTYGCACTAGGTAAAGAAGGGCATTTATACCGTACGCATTCCTTTGCATGTGGGGATGCCAGAGGTGAAAGAAAGGGGTTTGGTTCCCTCTGCGTGAACTTTGCAGAGACGTAGAGAGCACGCAGCGTTTCCTCACCATTCCTTACCRATGCACCAAGGGACATTTGCTACTACCCTGCTTAGGGTGAGGTCATCCTCTCGGAAAGAAGTCCCGAATGCTTTTGTGTTCTTGACCATCTTTTTCCTYGCACTTCAGTAGCTCTTCTCCTCCTTTGGCCTTCCTCCTTGATACCTTTCTTGGAAGTGATGGCAGCCCTCTCAGCCTTTGTCTTGCTTCTGCTGGGCGTCTTCTTCTGTAGGCCCTCCATGCTGCATAGTCTTTCTTTGCCTTGATCCCAGACAGAATTTTTCTTTCTTGAACCTGAGGAATGAGAAATGACCCTAGTGGTACAGGTGAGGTCTATTTTATTCTATTGTATTGTATTCTATTCTGTTCTGTTCTGTTTTATTCTGTTCTAGCAAGCAGGTAAGCTAATACTAGGAATCCTAAGTCATGAGAGTGGACTTGGAAGTGGATCAGTGATGACATCTGATTTACATGTTGTCTGATTAACATCAGGATGGATTAGGTTTGGGGGATTGTTTGCATTTTGGTGTAGAGCTGTTGGCTTTTGGTTGGTTGGGTTGAGGGGGAAGTTGCTTTTGGAAGTTCTTTTGGTATACTGACCGGTGATCTGATCTAGCAGCTTGCAAGCCCCATTTGCACCTGGAGTAAAAAACAACATTCTCCATATCAAAGACTTTACTATCAAAATAAATGAAACATTACAGGTATATGTACAGGCAAGTAATTTCATATCTAGCCAGATAGACCAGGAGGTCTTATTTTTTTTCTCTTCTGCAGCTGGAACTACATTTAATAATAAGTGCTGTCATCTTGTTATCTGAAGTCCTATAAATTTTAAATATTAATTCATGCAGTCTTATTTTTAGCCTAAGATTAAGCTTTGCTTTCTGATGTTTTTTGTATGTGAATCAGGTCTTAATATTCACATGACGTTGTCTGAGTCTCTTACGTGATATTAGGAGTCGTAGTTTACACTCTGTTAGTCACCCTTGGCTGCTTTGTCTTCATCTATGCACGGACCCAGAACTCTCTCATATCAGAGGTGTCTCTGAGGGAGGGTCTGGGATCTGCTAGATAGAAATTGTTACTCTTCACTGCTTTCTAAATGTGAGCATGGTGAGGGAGGGAGGGAAGACCTAGAGAAGACAACTGGTGGTCTGTGCAAAGCTGAGAGGCCTGAGACTTAGGTTCAAGTCCCAGGTATGCTACAAAATTCCTTCAAGACCTTTTGAAACTGGCTTTAGCTATGCCTACCAGAGATCTTGCAATGCTGTGGAAATGTTGCCAAGCTAGATAGGTACCAAGAAGAGGGCTGCAATTCACACAGCGCTCTATTTAGGCTACTTAATCCCTAACTGAGAAGCAGGGCATCTTCCAGGCTTGAGTATCTCTCCTCAGTGCTGCACTGTATTTGTAAACATCCCCTGAGGTTCTCCATGCTTCAGCCTTTCTCTATGAAATCCTCCTTCCCTGATCACACACTTTTTGGCGAACCTCAGGCAGAGGTGCTATTTCTCACGCTGCATTTGGATGGCACCTAACAATGGATGTCATAGTCTCTAGTCAACAGTGTGATACAAATAAACAGAAGGAGCAATTTGCTATTATTTGCTTGTACTGCTCTATCAGCCAGAGATAGCAAGCCAATTTTACACCCTTCAGAGTGAAAACATAGATAAGCCTGTGGGTAGAATGATAAGATTTTAGATTGGATTAATCTTTCAAGAAGGATAGCAGCATCTGTATCACCTATCAGACACCTGAAGTGGTCTGGATGAACCGTCTTGTTCCAGTAGCAAGATAGATTAAAGGCAAAAAACCAAGGAGGAAAACCGGACAGAATATCACTTAGACAGCATAACAGTGACCATCAACAAGTCAAACCCCACTGGCTATAGTTGTTCTTCCCCAGAGCACGTGGCTGGCCTGTAAGTCTTCCCATTAGCTGTCACAAGATGCGGCAGGAGCCAGTGGCCCTGCCAGGCACGCACCCAAGGAAACTCTGCAGGCTGGCATTTCTTCACAAGGGAAGAAAACAGGCTGCGCTGCCTTCTCAGTCAGTTCTGCCTCCAGCTTGCTGACCGAGTACTTTCCCCACTCCAAAAGCCGCCTGGTCCCCTCTGTCTCTTTTTAGTGGTCTGCAGTTACTCCCATTTTGTTCTGAGAATGCACTTTACGTGGGACAGCCTGATGCTGGTTCAGAAACTTGCATGACAGCCCACCCCAGCTATTCTGCCCCTTGTCCTCGCCCTCTCTGCTTCGCGGTACTGTCAACCAAGTGTTCAGCTGATAYTGAATCACAAACACAACAGCGAATAAAGCAGAAGGGGAAGAGTTACAGCACTTGCCTTCTCAGCGTTGAGCCATACAGCCTAACAGCTGGTATAGCATATTCCTAAGAGCCAACTACCCTTCCAGCCATCAATTGCATGGCGCTCTACACCTAGTGTTCTGAGGCATGCTGGGGTTTTATTTACAGGATTTTGATCTTATTTTAGGCTCCTCTGAATTATAACCCGAATACTGCTGTTATACTATGGATCTGAAGGTCACAAGGGCATGTTACAATTATGAAAGATTAATGAGATCCTTCATTAACCTTTGCACTTTTGACTACTTGGAAGTATCTCCTCTGTGTTACTTTCAAGAAGAAAAAAAAGTTTTCGTAAAAGGAAGCAATATACTTTGGTGTTATTAGAACACTTTTGTGCCAGAAGTTAGCACTGTTTTTACTTTATCTTCTCTGTCTGCTCATACCTTCCACTGCGTTTTCCTTTCCCTGCTTTCTCCTTTCTCTCCAGGCCTGCTCTCACATCCCTCTGAGAAAAGCAGTGACCTTCTCAGTGGTGGAGGGGCATCCCACCAACAGTGGTCTTACCTACAAATGACCTGAACTTCAGGTTTTATTCAGGGAAGTTTGTACTCTCATGACTGTGTTTTTAATCTTTTTTCTTTCATTTTGTGTCAGTTTTCCAACATCTCGCATGATTTAATGGTGATTTTAGAGGCAAGTTTATTGTAGGCAAAAGGAGAAAGGTAACTTCCTATTCATGTAGCTGCTTTATGACTGCTCTAAAGGAGTATGAAAACAACTCTAAAATACATATCTAAGAAAGGGTTTACTTTCTGAAGCTCAGTATTCTGTACGGCAGGACAGTTTTAAACTATGTTAGACATTTGTTTCTGTGCTGGAGTGAAGAAAATGAATAAATGAGAAAAACCACAATAATTATAACTTTAGGCGAGCGGCTATTTTAATGTGTTCAGATTTTGCCTTAGATAACTCATTACCTAGTTCTTGATTTGTTTTTTTTTTGTCATACTGTACTTTGAATTTTTTATAAGAATGAGAATTCAGTGGATCAAGCATTGTACAAAAACTTTTCCCTAAGTGCTAAATTGCTTTTTTAAATCTCTTAAATCTCATTGAAGCCCAGTAAGCCTCAGATTTCTGAATCATTTAGGTGTTCTGAAAACTTTCCTCTGGTTTATTCTCTTTAGGGGTTACAGCCCTAAAAGCTAATAGTTTAAAATTAGACAAGAGAGCAAAATAATTGACGATGTGAGCCTTATTTCATGGAGGGGAAAAGTCAAAGACATATTAAAGGAGGAGCTTTCACACATGTCTAAGTGCATCATTAAAAGCTAACTTACATCTTTTCCTGCCCTTCTCCCTTTGTTAACTCAAAAATTGGGTGGTTTGTCCATGCCCATGCTTGAATTGGGCAAGAGACGCCAGACCAGGCTCCTGTCGCCAGAGTCCCTGCTGCCATAATCCCAAGCCGGTATACCTCTCCTCTGTGGTCACTTTATTCTCCATATTAAGGAAACATCCAACACAGTGACATTACAGTGTCCACAGCAAGGCTGGGGAGCTCTGTAACCTCTGGAAGACTGGGAGCTTTGCCTTTTTTATTTGCCTGTGGGACTCCATGCCCTTGTTGGGGTTGTCAGTAACATATTGTACTTTTATGAGAGTTGCTCTTTTCCTCCCACAAAAGGAGAATGAAGGAGGAAACGCTGGTGAACTGTGACTCCAGAATATTGCTCTGTGCTCAGTAATGAACCTGCTCCTTGATGGAGAGAGATGGGATTTAGAAAATGCTGAGGAACCGCTCCCAGAGGTTCCCTGAACATGACTTCCCACTGGATTGGCATTGGGTGTAAATCACACTGTCCTTGAACCTCACTCCTGTGACAAGTTCCTGGCCCATCCACCCCAATTCAGCTGAGGCTGAATTGTCACATCCCAGAGATTTTCTTTGAATTTTAGTTTTTTAATTTGCTTTTGGACATGGAGGCTCTTCACTAATGAAAAACAACTCTTAAGGCTGAGGTACCAGTTGATGATACCCAGTTAAGCTTGCACAAGTTTCACGAAAGACTGTGAGTGAAATCTTGGCCCCACTGAAATTAATGCATAAAACTCCCATGAGGGAGGACAATCATAGAATCATAGAATAGTTTGGACTGGAAGGGACCTTTCAAAGGTCATCTAGTACAACCCCCCTGCCATGGGCAGGGACATCTTCAACTAGATCAGGTTGCTCAGAGCCCCGTCCAACCTGACCTTGAATGTTTTCAGGGATGGGGCATCTACCACCTCTCTGGGCAACCTGTTCCAGTGTTTCACCACCCTCAGTGTAAAAAATGTCTTCCTTACATCTAGTCTAAATCTACCCTCTTTTAGTTTAAAGCCATTCCCCCTTGTTCTGTCGCAACAGGCCCTGCTAAAAAGTTTGTCCCTATCTTTCTTATAAGCCCCCTTTAAGTACTGATAGGCTGCAATAAAGTCTCCCCGAAGCCTTCTCTTCTCTAGGCTGAACAACCCCAACTCTCTCAGCCTTTCTTCATAGGAGAGGCATTCCATCCCCCTGATCATTTTTGTGGCCCTCCTCTGGACCTGCTCCAACAGGTCCATGTCTTTCTTGTGCTGATGGCTCCAGAGCTGGATGCAGTACTCCAGGTGGGGTCTCACCAGAGCAGAGYAGAGGGGCAGAATCACCTCCCTCGRCCTGCTGGCCACGCTTCTTTTGATGCAGCCCAGGATATGGTTGGCCTTCTGGGCTGCGAGCGCACATTGCTGGCTCATGTCCAGCTTTTCGTCCACCAGTACCCCCAAGTCCTTCTCGGCAGGGCTGCTCTCAATCCCTTCATCCCCCAGCCTGTATTGATACCGGGGGTTGCCCTGACCCAGGTGCAGGACCTTGCACTTGGCCTTGTTGAASCTCATGAGGTTCACACGGGCCCACTTCTCGAGCTTGTCCAGGTCCCTCTGGATGGCATCCCGTCCCTCAGGCGTGTTGACTGCACCACTCAGCTTGGTGTCGTCTGCAAGCTTGCTGAGGGTGCACTTGATCCCACCGTCTATGTCATTGATGAAGATATTAAACAGTTCCGGTCCCAATACGGACCCCTGCGGGACACCACTCATCACTGATCTCCATCTGGACATTGAGCCGTTAACCACTACCCTCTGGATGCAACCATCCAACCAATTCCTCACCCACCGGACAGTCCACCCATCAAATCCATCCCTCTCCAGTTTAGAGAGAAGGATGTTGCGGGGGACCATGTCAAAGGCCTTACAGAGGTCCAGATAGATGACATCTGTAGCCCTTCCCATGTCCACTGATGTAGTCACTCCATCATAGAAGGCCACTAGGTTAGTCAGGCAGGACTTGCCCTTGGTGAAGCCATGCTGGCTGTCTGGAATCACCTCCCTGTCCTCCATGTGCCTTAGCATAGCTTCCAGGAGGATCTGTTCCATGATCTTSCCAGGCACAGAGGTGAGACTGACTGGCCTGTAGTTCCCCGGGTCTTCCTTTTTTCCCTTTTTAAAAATGGGGGTTATGTTTCCCCTTTTCCAGTCAGTGGGAACTTCACCGGACTGCCATGACTTCTCAGATACAATGGATAGTGGCTTAGCAACTTCATCCGCCAGTTCCTTCAGGACCCTCAGATGGATCTCATCGGGTCCCATGGACTTCTACACCTTCAGGTTCCTTAGATGGGCTCGAACCTGATCTTCTCCTACAGTGGGTGGCTCTTCATTCTCCCAGTCCCTGCCTTTGCCTTCTGCAGCTTGGGTGGTGGGGCTTGAGCACTTGCCAGTGAAGGCCGAGGCAAAAAAGTCATTGAGTACCTCAGCCTTCTCCGTATCCCAGGTATCCAGGTCTCCCGTTTCATTCTGGAGAGGGCCCACATTTTCCTTCATCTTCCTTTTATCCCCAACGTACCTATAGAAGCTTTTCTTGTTGCCCTTGATGTCCCTGGCCCGATTTAATTCTATCAGGGCTTTAGCTTTCCTAACCTCATCCCTGGCTGCTCGGACAATTTCTCTGTATTCCTCCCAGGCTACCTGTCCTTGCTTCCACCCTCTGTAGGCTTCCTTTTTGTGTTTGAGTTTGTCCAGGACCTGCTTGTTCATCCATGCAGGCCTCCTGGAGTTTTTGCCTGACTTCCTCTTTGTTGGGGTGCATCGCTCCTGAGCTTGGAGGAGGTGATCCTTGAATATTAACCAGCTTTCTTGGGCTCTCTTCCCTCCAGGGCTTTATCCCATGGTACTCTACCAAGCAGATGCCTGAAGAGGCCAAAGTCTGCTCTCCTGAAGTCCAGGGTAGTGAGCTTGCTGTGTGCCCTCCYYGGTGCCCTAAGGATCTTGAAATCCACCATTTCATGGTCACTGCAGCCAAGGCTGCCCTTGAGCTTCACATTCCCCACCAGCCTCTCCTTGTTGGTGAGAATAGTCAGGCTAAGATCTCATCCCATAAGAACAGACAACGGGCAACAGCCGTTAGCAGCCTTTTCATTTGCCAGATGAAGTCCTAAATCCGTAATTTCATTCAAAATCTACACCTATACATAAATTAGTAATTTAGCTAGTACCTAACACATGCAACATATATTTGCTATCTGACAAAGGATCATGGAGTCTGGAGAAAGACTAATGCAGTTGAACATTAACAAATTATTTATAAAGGAGCATCAGGCCTTGTGTTGCCTTGCCAAGGCCTGCTCGGAAATGCCCATCAATCGCCTTTAACTGGTGTACCTAATCTTCCACTTCAATTCTAGGGCCTTTTTTCATCCTTTTTTTGCTGTAAATATACCTTTTTTTTTTCCCTCCTCACACAGGAACTGGTGAAGGTCAAACGTCAGTCCCTCTTTTTATACCGGACAATTTAAAGTCTATAACGATGAATTCTGTATTGAACGCTTGCCTTAGTTCAAGATGTTTCTAACTTGGGCTTTTCACAAACTGTTATTGATCTCCACCTCCAAAGAAGTAAATCCTTTCATGTAGTAATTCCATAAATACAGCAGAGTTGGGGGGGCTTTGAATCTTCATTTGATCAAAAAGTTCCAAATCTCTCAAATAAATCTATAGCTCTCAGTGTCAGCTTTGCAGGTATTCAATCATCTTTCCTTGGACACTAAATCAAATGCCTTGAATTTATGCTATATTTTTTGGTATGCTTCTGTGATACCTGTTGTAAGTATATTGTCCTCAGGTGACTGTCAATTAAATAATAATTTGCATTTATCATTATGGGAAAGAGGTTATCCACTTAATAAATTTAACTAACTCTTTTTCTCCTCTTTTAATTTGTGGTCACAGACAGCTATAATTTTAGGAGGATGGAGAGGGTAAAATAATTACCTGAATCTGCCTAATGCCTTCCTGTAAAGTTCTTTAAAAACTGGATTAGTAAACTCTAATCCCTATTTATTAGGACTATTTATAATAAATCCCATTAGAATCTTCCTTGAAAATATTTGGATTGGGTGAAATTAACCTCTTACAGGCACAAAAGGAGGCAGCACTGGCTAGTAATTTAGATACAGGGTCTGAAACTGATTCCCAAGTTCTCTTCTTGGCTCCTTGTTGTTTAGCTGCACGGCAATGTGGGAAAAGTAGCTGCTTCAACACCTTTAGTAGGAGCTGGGGCCACTTCTTAAATTTGGTAATAGATGCCTGGCTGTAATCTGCATATTTTTACTGGTAGCTCAATTGTCCAGCTACCTGGAGCATGTCCTTTCTTTGCCTCCATAAGGGCTTAGCTGGAAACAATATTATAGAGGTGAAGACAGGTTCTTTTCTGGAGAAATGAACTGTCATCCAATTCAGAATATATCTCTTCTATTGCACATCTTTTTATCGTTCTCTACAATAAATATTCAAAAACACGTCATGCAAAATACCTCCTAAAGATATGCACAAATCAAAAACTCCTGACTCTATTAGGCATTAAAAACATGGATTCATTAGCGATACTGGTTTTATGGCATTTTGCCTACTTCTGAGGCCTCATCTGTATTCCACAAAAAAATACCTTTCTGCTTCTGTCCTGCAGAGACAATCTTATGCCTGTCTTTCTCTGCTCCATAGGCACAGTATCCTAATCTGAAAGATATAATCTGAGTAAAACTCAGAGGAGCTGTTTTCAGTTTGAATTTTATTTTGAAGTTTGCTGCTTCTATTTCAGACCTGGAGAAAGGGGATTTGTACCTGAAAGTCTGTCTCTCACTTCCAGTTATTTGTCCAAATCTCTAACCTCTTCCTTCCAGCCTTGGTTTCATTATATCACAGCTACTGCAATACTACTATTGTCAAAAGAAGACAGTAACTGAAGACTGATTTGGAAAAATAAAGTTGCCCTTGTAGGGCCCTAGATTTGCATTGTTTACCATTCTTTTGGATAAAACCATTACTTTTTTGGCTTCATCTAATTCACTATTGGCCATATGTTTTTCCCTCTGATATTCCTGCAGTCTCAAAAGACTTTCTCTGAATTTAAGAAAGTGGTTCATTGGCCAGATAAAACAAGAAGGCCCCAACTACACTTAGATAAATCAGGACCTTGTTATGGTATTGCAATTCCTTTCCCAGCTGCTTTCAATTTTAAAAAAATTCTTCTCAGTTTATCAAACAATCCCTAATTACTCTTTAACATCCTGTGTTTAATGCTTTGTGTGTTTTGTATTCAAACAAAAATGTTTTGTTGATGGTTTATGTTAGTTATGAAGCTCTCTGCTTCTTTTTCCATGCCTCCTTATTCCCAAATGCAAGGTGAATGTAACCAAGTGAGCAAGTAATAAAGCCAGTGGTTATTAAATAGTGGTCTATCATTTGCATTGGCTTTGTTGCATCTTTAATGAAAAGCATAAGAAAAGCGTGTAGGAGCCCACAAGAAATGTTGTGGGATAATAGTTCTTCCTTGTGAAGGTTTGCAAATCCCTGCGCTTGATCTTAGAGAAACTACTCCACAGCAACTCTGCTATGATGCCATGTTGGGTCTGGCAAATGTTCACAATGTTTGAAAACAGTGATCAGTTACTAAAACTTCTTTCAGGCTATGCTTGTGTTTATTAAAAAAAAAAAAAAATCCACCCTCTTTGTGCATTAACTATCCTTCATCCCAACACAAAAAAGTGTTGCTTTTTCCTGTAAACTAAAATAATCTTTGGAAAAAGTTTTGGTTTTCTGCAGTAGCTCCCCAAGTGACGGGAGTACTGCTAGAGTAATCTGCGTGCTGGAGTGAGCCACTGTCTTGTTTGTAAGGAGGATGAAGGACCAACCCAGTGGCTGAGAAAACAGTGTTTGGTTATTCACAATTCACCTTTGTGTCTTAGGGTTTGGACCGCTGAATTACGCACTCATGCACACAATTATTCATTCATATCTATTTATCAATACACATTCACATATGTGTATACTTTCATATATGTGTACATATATATCCACACACATACAACAGATATATGTAATAGGTATTCAGAACTTCAAATTAAAGTCCTTCAAGCCTGCACAATCTAAGCAGGAAAGGAACCAGATTGTGCTTTCACTTTTTAAATACGTCATCACATTTGTGAAGTATTGGTTTTGCACCAGGGAGACCAGCAGCAGAATTTAAAAGACTCAATCCAAGTAATATAATAAAGGATGATTTGAAGGACTGCATTTATAGTAAACACAATGCTGTTAAATCAGTAAGTGCTAGTGAACAATATACGTGACCACCAGCTCTCTAACACTTGGCTTAGATCAAGCAGCCCCACTATGTTAATCCGATGGAGCATGTGCTCTTAAAATCAGAAAACCTGATTCAGATCTCCACGTGCTCTGCTGGCAAACAGTAACTGGCAAAAAAAATTGGATGGAGTGGGTCAAATTCTACATTCATTTGGCAGATAACAACACCTGCTGTTCATCTGTCTGCATTTAAAGAGTTGGCCAGCTTGCAGTTCATCAGCGTTGCTTTTGTTCAGGGTCTACCTTGTGAACGAATGCCTGTGAAGTTCCAGGTGAGTGCTTTCTTCCATTTGTCTTCTTTACAAGGGAAAGGAGAAGCACAAAATAAACTCACAAGGGATGAAAAGTAATTGGAAAATAACACTCCTTCTGAAACACTCTCTTCAAGCCGTTTTAACCAAGCGCACATTTGCATAGTGCTCTACTCTACATTCTGCTTACTTAATGTTTATGTGATTTTTTTTTTCTCTGCTTATATCTGGGGCCTGCTACACAGTGGAAACCTGTAAACTCTTCTACAGTAAAGAAACATACACAAAGCACAATGAGCAAGAAAACGTTAAGACCTGAGGCTTGGCTCACGTGGACAGAGGCAGGGATAGCACCCTGGGAAACTGGTGACAGCCATATCCCATGAGAAACTGCATGTATGGCCAAGCAGTAAGTGTACAGATATCAGGAGTAACCTACTGAAGACAATGGTTTCTCTACACGGAAATGGGTATGCGTTTCAGTTCAGCTACAAAGGCACTGCATGTCAAGGTGTTGCTTAAGTCAAGGCATAGACAACTTCTTGGTTTCAACAAGGGGTGGACCTGTTACACTGGACATTATCTAATAATATTAAATATCTTTCAGTTAGTTTTATAATATATGTCCAAACAAAGGGTTTCCCTACTGAAGTTGAAATTATCTGTTTATTACTATTTCCCATGGAAAACRTCACTGACAACAGATGGATTCCTGCAACACACCTCAATAAAGCATGCTGGTGCTACAAAACTGCTTTGTCAAAGAGGAAAAAAAAACCTGCAGTGCTTTGACTCTCTTAAGTATTGCTTGGTGGCTTTTGATGCATGATCACATTAAGACCCTGTGCTTTAAGCCACCAATACCTTTTTCAAAATTCAGGCAGTATGCCTTTATCTTTTGGACTTTCCTTTCAAAGTTAGATGCTGTGAACAGTTCAGGCCTTGCAACTTCAATCTGGCAGCCCTTAAAATTTGCCCTCCTCAAAACTTGTCTTGTCAAGTGTCAGAGATCTAGAGTTAGAAGTAAACAGAGTTGACAGGACCATTTAACTTTTTTTCTTAGGTGATCCTCCTGTAATAATACAAGGATGGCATAAGGAGATGCCAGAATCCATTATCCATTTCCTGTCCTGACATATTTTAGGTGGTTAATATAGGACTGGTTTACTTCTGAAAAAAGCTTTGTCATATTTAGTCAAATACTTTTATTGTTAATCTTGAGTTTAGTAGGCTGGTTTTCTGTCATCTTCCACTTCTCCCCTAATATTTTTGAAACTCTTTGCCAATTTCAGCTGCACTTTTTTGGATGGGTAGACCCCTTAGAAATGCTGAGTCCCTGCAAAATTTGTGGTGAGAGGAGACTGGGGAGGAGAAATGAGAAAATTGTGTGATTTTGTACTGACAGCGAGTCCACACAGAAGCTTCCACGAATCCATAGAAAACAGGCATTTACTGTTTCTGATGTTGAGAAACTAGTTAGGGTTTTTCTTTTCTCGTGTCCATGTTCACGACTGAGAATAATCTGCCTTCACAGTTAATCTTTTCCAGGTACATACATGTTATCAAATTGGCTTGTTGTCTCTACACAATACACACTCAGTTCTCCTAGCAGTCTGCACTGAACATATTTCTTCAGTCTTTTATCGCTTTAGTTGCCCTCATTGGATTCTTTCTGATTTATTTCATATTTTGGGTTGAAGCTAGTGCTTTTCCACCAGCACCGACTTGACTTAAAAAATAAATCTTGGTGTAACAGAAACAAAGGTAACAGCGGCACCAGAGTGGTGTGTACAGCTGCAGACCTGGCCTTGCAGAGTTGATACAAAATAGTGCCGTTATTACTCCCTCGATTCCTCGCTCGGTAATGTTACTGTTTATGCATTTCAAAACAGCAGTCACCTCTTTTTGCAGCAGTAGTTTCACACTTCATGCTTGTCTGGAGTTAATGGGCTCAGGCTGTATTGGGATCCCTTGATTAAGCTTTGGTACGGTGAAACACTTCAGGTGTGCTATGTTGGATCACAGCCCCAGCCTGCACAACAGAGCCTCTCTCTTTCCCCAGTGAAGTGCCTTGAGCATATGGTTGGTTTGTTCTAGCGCTTGCTGCAATTTCGCTACCTCCTTTGCAGTTTTAACTGCTCTTCTTAAAGTGTCTTACGCTATTTAGGCCAAACGGCCCAATCTGGTTGTCTGCAGTTAGACATTTAAAGCACTAACCAAGCACTAACCAAGTAGACTGACTTTTATTTGAATTTTGTTTTCTCTGAGTTTGTTTAAAATCGGGAGGATTCCTGAGCATTTGAGATGTCTGAACATCACATCACCTCACTTTTGGGGCATATAAAGCTTAAGACTTAAGCGTTGATATTGTCAGCAAGTGGAATTTAGGAAAAAGTAAGCTCCTCAGCTGCATGTCCCAGCTGGGGCAGTGGGAAAAGAGAACCTCAATAAAGCTAAAAACATGGCAAATCCATTCCTGTGTGTTTACTGTATGTTACACCACACCACTGTAAAAATCTGTGTTCAGAGACATTGTAACTCAACTGATTTATAATGGCCAAGGAAGTTGTCACCCATCATCTGAGGTAAGTCTGTGGGCATACATTTAGCCTATCCCACCTATGGAAATCACATCCCTCAGACTACTTCATTGCCTCAGTCAAGGTAGACTGAGAAAATGCTACCAGCAGTTACCACAGCTCAGCTACTGCAAACTGGTCTGTATTGAACCCGAAGTAGAACTTGGCTTTAGCACTATTTTAATTTTTATTGTGTTCCTGGCATACCAGAGAAGGAAAAAGGCCTTAATTGCTTCCCCAGTTGGACCGATTAGACTTTTCCTACATAATTGACAAGTTACCTCTTACTTCCTGAGCTAAGGATTATGTCTCCGGAAGGATGGCTTCCGCTGGAGCTTGCAGAGGTAGCTAATTCAAAGACATCACTCTAAGGTGAAAGTCTGCCAGACTGGAGTTCAGCAGCAGCAATCTGCTGTCTGACATAGTTACTCCTTATATGATGTGTTACTCATTGCTGTGTCTAATGTAATGCCTGTCTGAACTGCTTTCTTTGTCAAAACTGTCCATATTTATATATGTATATACATACAAACATATGAATTTAACATGTAGCATGCACACACAAAAACTCATTTGTTTTATGGTATATGTGTGGTCCAGGTGGGAAATTTTGCTTTTTTCCTTGAAGGAACAAAAGCAACCTTCCACTACCCCAAATGTTTTGTCTGGAAATTCAAGTGGATGCTTTCCAAGGTCTGCCTTCTCTTGGAAGCAGGCTCCCCGTCCAAACTGGATGTCCTGTGAAGGGCTACCTTGTCACCTCTTGGTGATTCACCATGGTGCTTCATGGATGGAATAGCCCGGGTAGAAAGATCCAGCCTGCAGGTGAAAGAGGACACTAGAGCTACAACTCCCATGTAGCTTAACAGACCAGAAATCTTCATTTTCTTGAAACACCCATATGTTTTCCATCTTCCACGTACTGCTCATAACAATATAGCTTTTTGTAGATGAAATGCAAGGGCTGGATAGAACAGAACTCAGGAGAGCCATAAACTAAGTTTTCAGTTATAGGATGCGCTTTTCTAGCACAATGTACCTTACAATCTGCGGTCACTTTTTAAGCAAGTAATTAAGCATTACTGTGAAGTATGTAAGAATAATTATACCCATTTAACAGATGTCTGAATGGAAACAAAGCAAAGCAGTAGCTGGTGGTCCCCTGGAGAGCCAGAAGACTGGATTCATTTCCAACTGCTGTATCTTAGTCTTTTTCATAACATAGCATATTCTCTTCCAACTGCAATTTTTACAATTATTCCTCATTAGATCAACTTTCTTTAAACTACAGCATTTGAGTGGATGTTTTAATTCACCCTCATCACCTAAAAAGCAAATGCCAGATTAACCTCTTAGTCCTTGGAGACGGTCTCTGACATTGCTATTTTTCCCTTGGACAGTGACCTCAGGAACATCCTGGTGACAATGCATGGCAGAATGTCTTACTCATGCTCCGTAGGAGAGCCGAATGTTTAGCATCACTGCACTGATAAAACGAGTTGTCTACTCTGGACTGGCAAAGAGGAAGCCTTTGAAAAATACTATTCCTGATGGCAAGTAACTGTTCTATTATCCAAAGTGCCTTGCTGCTAGGTATTTGTTGTGTCTTATTTTGGTCATGGCTCAGATATTTTATAATGCAATATGCTGCCTTTCAAGAAGAATCAACCTGAATTTTTTTCTTTCGTATTTATCTTCTCTGTATTTTACAATCCAATTCCACTAACACATCTGAAAAAGCCTTTCCTTCTGCTGATAAAATTATTTTATTTTTGTTTTTGTAATTCTGCAGTACAGCTATTTTAACATCACACCCATTGTTAGAGGCTTATTTACCCAGAAAAAGAATCATCATTAACGGTTAGAGCCTCCAACTAGAAGCTGTTCTTATTTGCATTACTGTAACACCTTCAGGTCTCTTAAGAGATCTTGCACTGGCCTTCATATTACACAGATATATTATAGACAAACAGTAAGATGCCATTTACCATTCCTATCCCTGAAGAGCCTTCAACCTTCTTGTTAGTTGCCTGACTCCTATGCTTGTTACTTTTTCTCTTTTTCCTCTCATCCATATGCAGTTTATTCTTCTTTCTATTTAGCTATTTTTACTCATAGGATTCATCCCTACCGTGGTAGTGTGTGAAAACAGCAGTTATGTTATTCTGGCACTGTACAAATATCACAGTCCCAACCTGAAGTACTTACAGTTTAAAATACAGGCTTGCTTCTGGGGTGGGTTTATTTAAAGAGGGAATTGTGCCTGAATATGAATTGAAGACAGTGGAGCTAGGCTAGTTTTATATTAGTTTCACTGTGAAAACAAACTTTCATACTCAATCCTACATCTCTTTTATTTACTTTCTCTTTATAGCTATGTAATTCCATATACTTTGAGAAAATGAATTATGTCTCATGCTAGCATTAACAATAAGAGAAATAAATGCAAACACCACATTATACAGGTAAACACTACAGGATACGGCCATTAGAGGATACACTAGAATGCAAATTGTATGCTTCAGCTGCTGAAAGAGATTGCAAGGTGTTTGGGTTTGTTTTTTTTCATTCCCCTCAATTTAGTCCAAAATACCCAAGATGCTTGGTGGGTCTGTTACTCTAAGATTGATTATGCAACGCAATTACTTTAGTAGAGGGAAACACTTGCCTGAAACTATATGGAAGTCATTTTTATGCAATTGAATTTGGATTTCAAAACCAGTCTCCTACACGCAGAACATAAACATCCTCCCTCTCATCTAGGTGGAGGCAGTTAAATGAGGCTTCTAATTCACACTGGGTGGTAGAAGGCGTGCTGGAACAGGGACCTGCTGCTGCAGCCTGCGCAGTAGCACTCTGTCTCTGCAAGAGGAGGGAGTCCCAGGAACCTGGGAAAATGGTGCAAAGCTTTTATGGTTAGTACTGCGGGTTTTGTTAATGGCTCCACTGATAATTGTAACATTGGCCAATAAAAGCTGGCTTTGGCTTTGCCTCCTAATTTCCAGATTTTGACTTTATTTTGCTCTTGTTCTTTTATTATTCTTCCCCCTTCTCTGGGTTGGTTTTTTTGTTTGTTTGTTTTCTTTCTTTCTTTTTTTTTTTTATGGTCCTCATCAAGCAGCTGTTCCTAGTGTGGGTCCTGATCACTGCTGCTTCTCATTTGCCATAGTCCCTCCAGGACTCTCATGTCATCAACACCTGTTTCTTATTCTTTCGAGTGGTGACTAAAAGGCACATTAACCAGATCCTTCCATGTCATCCACAGAACAAAACTGCCTATTGCCAAGGCAAACAAAAAAAGACTAAGGCTCTAACTCTGTTATCTTCCTTTTTGCCTCTCTTTCTTCTTTTTTTTTTTTTTTTTTTCTTTTGTTCTGCCCCTTCCATCATAGGAAGGCAGAATTCCTGGTCCTTTTTTCAGATCACCTGTCAGCTGTTACTAATAGCCAACCCACTAGCCACTTACCCGTCAGCAAGTTAACAGCATACTTAGTACCTGCTTCTTTATCAAGTACATGCAAAAGGTTTGTACTCCTAAACCAAATGTAAGTTTAACTTTTTAGCCCTTAATTATCTTTTTTCCTTCCTTGCTGAAATGAAGAGAAATTGACCCTTCTTCTGATTTTGCCAATAATTACAGCCTGCAGTTTTATCTCTGTAAAACTGCATTCTAGTTTGTGAGCTAGATTTAAGTCTTGCAGCTCATACTGCATTAGTCCTCCTCCAACGTGTCATTTTAGTACACGTAAGGAAGTCTTTATTAATGTTATTGTTATTACTGTAGTTGTTGGAACGTTTGTTATTCTAGATATAAAATACATTATTGAGACTGGATTCACTCCCCAAGAAGTTTACTTTGGCAGAGCTTTTCTTGGTGGGCAGTAAGGAGGACTGGGTTTCTTTATGGTTTTGGAAAGCTTTGATAAGATGTTTAAAGAAGCTCATGGAAGACAATACTAAATCTAAATCCCTCTATTTCTAATAGGCAGAAAATGCAATTAACCATCTTTCCCTGGAGTAGTAATGTAGCAGGCTCCAGCAGGTATGTTACTATTGCAATATCAAAATAAAAAGTCTAGTCAGCCTTTCACTATAAAAATAAGTGAAATGCAGAGCAGATGCTGTAATAACCATTAATTTACATTCACCAACTATATTTGTTATAAAAGTAGATGAGGACACTGGAAAAACAAGTTATTTTTGGCTCTTCCATGCAACATCACAAGAAAGCTACTGTAATGTGTTTAGCAGAGCAATGAATACATATTGGCCAAATTTATCTCTGCTATAACCCTGCAGAAATGTAGAATGAATTTAGTCCTAAATTCCACTTTGTGGAAGGAAGGATAAAATTAGAGGAGTTTACTGAACATCACCTGAAGTTTTACCAGATCTGGTACTGAACAAACTTTAAAAAACTTCACAAGGAAAATAGAACAATATGCAGACTTTACCTAAATTTTACTGTTCAGAATCTACAGTTATAAATTCCTATTAGAAACAGATTTTAATGAGTTGTGTAATAACCTATATCCAGAGGAACTCAAAAGGAAAGTAGCATTTCTTGGGTGCTGATTTCTGCAAGACTTCTGTGCTTAGTGCTGGGCTCTTTGTACTGATTTAACAATACGGCACGTTCCTGCAGTGCCACAGGTAGGCGTGGGCACATAGCTACTGGGCTACTGGGTGAAAAGGTCAACGGTATCTTAGATTGTACAGTATCTTTCATCTGGGGATGCTGAAGTGCTGCATATACAATTAAATGAACTTTGCCATAGGTCAGTTTTAAGTATGCTATTTATTTATTTCTAGAGGTGAAAGCAAAAAGCTCAACCAGCCTTGTTGGTTTACTAGAATGGTTGAAAGTCCTCACTCCAAAGCACAGTGTTCAACTCCTGAAAGAATTTGTCCTTAAACTCATAGTACTTGTGTCACTTCTGTCTTTGCTGTAGTATTTGACAGACATTTCTACTAATGGCAAAGTATAAGAACAAGGGAAATAATTTCAAAATGATTCCTGGTTTCGTTTTTTCATGAAATACTGGTATTAAACCAGAGTTTTGACTTCTCTGCAAAGTTGTCTTTTTATATTGAGACTACAATCGAACAGATCACAGTTCTAATAAAATAAAGATGTAAGTCCTTTTTCCCCTCTGATTGTTACTCACACAGGTGGGTGCTTATGATATTTTGCCTACATTTGCCTGTATTACAAATCAGATTTTTTTGAAAGCCCTATTATATATCTGCCTCATTTTTGAATGGAACCTTGATTAACATCTTTTACCGGTGGCTTGCTAGACCTGTGAAACACATCAGTGGGAATTGTTTCAGGCTGTTTATGAAGCCAAACACTTATGGGTTTCCAGCTAAGAGAAAAAAGCCACACAAAAAAATTGTCAGAGCTCACTTTAGTAGAAAAATTTGCAGAGGCTTTTGTGCTATCGTTGAAAAGTTTAGACTTTTTTTCCCCCTGATTTTTCAGTGAAAACAATTGAGCAAATTCACTAAAGATTTGCTGGTAGATTCAGTTCAAGGTGTGCATTTCTCAGAGAGAAAAAAACATTATGCTTGGCATCTTTTTTCCAACTGGAAGTGTTACCATTGTTCTGCGTTGCATCCTTATTTTTTAGCAAAAGAGCCAGTGCTTAAGTGTTTCATGCTGAGTGATTTTGAGCAGGGTGAGATAAGTGGTCAGACAGTGACTTTCAGTGATCCTCCCCCAGCAATCACACAAAGAATGGCAGGGCAGGGAGGGGGGAAGAGAGGGATTCTCAAATGAAATGAGGGGAGGGATGATGGTTTGAGCTGCTTTGGGAAAGAGAGACACCTATAATAAAGACAGAGCAATAAAGGAAGAGGATGGCATCCATGTATGTGTCACTTTTCAGTGGCCGTGTATGTGTTAGCATGGTTCTGGCTCTAGCCCTGACATGGAGGGATATTCACACAACCTGACTGTGGTGATTTTGCATTGCCGGCTGCTTTCCCTGGACTCCCTCTGTTGTCAGTGGAAAGCAAATACTTCTCTGGAGGGCAATTCAGAAAAGGAGCCTAATTTAGTTCTGCAGAATTGGTCTCTGGAGAATCTCTACTTCTCTCCATTGACTATAGAGGGCATCTAAATTTGGGCTTAAAGATAGATGGTGTGAAAACTTCCTTCTCTTTTCCCCAGCTTCCTCAGCGGTTCTGCTCTGGTTTTAAAGGCCTGGAGTAACTGGACCATGTGATATTTCTTCTTAAGGGCTGTAAGCACTCAAATGCACACAAGGGAATGCGTTTTAGAGGCCAGACTTGAAGGGCCTGGATGCTTAGACCCAAWGGATTTAAAAGACATGGGATCCAAAAGTTGAATCTCTATTAACCAACTGGTAATGGACTACAAAGAGGATAYGGTCACAGGGGCTATAACCAGAGTGCAGGATTGATCCTGAGTAGCTACATGGGGTAGAAAGTGGGCAAAAAACACATGCCACATTGTAGACAGGTATTTTGTATCCAAATTGTTATCTGGAAAGGAAACTCTAACTTTATTTGCATTGAGCACAAAGCCACAGAATGGTGTTTCCAAGAAAATAACAGTTCAACAAAAGTTATGTCTACGTCAACAGGTAATGCACCGTAAAGCGAGTAGATCTGCAGGATGAAAGAGTTGGCATTGAGCATCTCACATCCACTGTGCTTGGTTCAGAGTATGAGGTTGTGGGGGGCAAGGAGGGTTGTTCCTTGGAGTAGCTTTAGTTTGGTCCTGTGGACTGGACCACTTGAGTTGCTGGGTGCATTTGGTGCTCTCAGTGTATCTTCTGATGTGGTTTTGTCCCAAAGGAATCCATGGGATGTGCACTGAGACAGCTCCACAAGGTGCATCGCAGGCCAGTACGTGGTGATGACTGGGAGATGCGCCTCAGAAGTGCTTTCCTGATCCAAACCAAATTGTTAATGTAGGCCTACCCAAAGACAGCTTAAAGGGACAAACATTTCTTTTAAGCTTCCTGAATGCTTTTTGTATGGCTGAGTAGAGTTGCTTGAATTTTTTTTGTCAACTTTGTTGAATTGAAGGAAGTTAATTTCCTTCAGAATACTTCTTTCCTTTTTTCCTCCAAACCCCCCCTAATTCAGTGAACTTCTTTGCCTGCCCTTAAGAACATCAGAGCCTGGTACATCACCACCTTGCATCCCAATGGTTGGTTGCTGCAGCACACCATAGGGGAGAGATGTTACTCCTCTGATTTAGCTATRTTTTGTATTTCCATTGAGCAGAAATAAGAAAGTACCCAGAGCTGGAAGAAATTTGAGTGACACACACATGTCTTTCACAGAATAAGTAAAGGAAGAAAGGTGACAACTATTTTTAAATAAAGGCTTAAGCTTGCTGTATTGTGGCTCGTACCACTGGCAAACAGAAGAGTGTTACTGTTCTGATAAGGGCTGCAAAGCTTCAGTCAGTGATGAGGTGTTTTGTGAACTCTGAACTAAAATCCCAATTTCTGCATGCATTAGTTACCTTGAAGGGATGCCAACAGGCAATCTACACATGGTAGTAAAGAATCCATTTTCTACTTTTGTCATTGTTTTTTTATTATACATTTTTGTCCCTTTTGCCTTTATATTTTTTCTCTCATTTCTTTTTCTTTTTCCTTACTTTGAGTTATTTTTATCATTCTTGTGAGCTTAGTAGGACTTCAGAGAAAAACTAAGGTAGTCAATTGACTCCACTACCCACCGGCCAGCTGAACAATTGCGTCTTGAATGTCCAATGTCCCTAGCTAGTATGAATCATGAAACAAATACCACAAAGTTAAAATGTTTGTAGTGTGTACTCCCTCTCATCCTGTATGTACAGTATGATAGCCTAATGGCACGTATGCGCTTTAAACTTCCCATTAGCTTTGTGCATAGCACAAAACAAATGCTACCTTATGCTCCAGACAGTATAACATATAAAGGCATTAATTCCACAAGAACTTGGCCAGATTTTCAAGTGTGGATAATTAAAGACCTGCCAACCCTATCTGTGGCACAATTACAACAGCAGCTTTCTCCTGCTGGCCTACTATTGCTGTCCCCTGGAGATCCAGCTTTGGAGGAATAATCATCAGTGAATTCCATTCAGGCATTCGCCCCTCTCCTGGGATTCACAAAAGGGTGGTGAGGTGCATGTTTGAGTGCTTTTTAATGTCAACAGCAGGCACCGAATGGTGACCACCGAGAGTATCTGAAAGAAAATTAAACATAACCTAGGTAGCACCTGAAGCAGGAGTGACCTGAAGTGGATGTTTTCAAACCGTGAATTTCCTTTAGAGCTGTTGTGCTCAGGTATGATGCACTTTAATCAGAATTTGGAAAGAGTACAAACAAAAAGGTGGATAGGAAAGGGAAGAACAGTTTATTGGCCTTGCCTAAAATTCAGAGGTAGCAGAGAACTTGCCAGAGAAATGCACACTCTTACTACACTTGCTATAGCACACAAATCCCATTTATTAATATTGCAGCAGGGGAAGGTACAACTGTAATCATTTGCGATTTCAATAATTTATATCAATACACAATTCATGAATTCTGTGTTTGCACATTTGGAGAATGCTACAGCTGAAGAGGATCTACTGAAAATGTAAGAGATGAGTATTTTTAATCACTTCCATGTTCTTTTCAGTTCCCTGGAAGAACAAGACAGCTATAAAATGCAAAGATCCAGGTAATTCCCGACATTAAAACTGCTGCAAAATACATGAATGAATGCAGGTTATAAAACAAGAAAAAAATTACCCATGAACCTAAGCTGAAAACAGTGTGTAAACTCTGAATTCTTAGCTCTTGAGTCTGCAGATATGTTTTCCTATAGCACAAAACCAGCTCCATTCAAATGAAATCAGCAGCTCACTTTTCTTTGGTTTTTTATGTGTGTGTGTGTATATATATTTATGTCAGGTGCATAAAATACTCAGCTATCTATCTCTTCAATGGATTCAGTTCCCAAAGCAATGTATATCAAAATGCCATGTGATATGTAGTCCACTGCAAAACCTTCCAAGGACTTGCAGCAGTTTTGGGGCAATAGAACTTCACCAGTGGATGTGAAGTGAGGCATTCAGATGTGATGACCAGTAACTAGAAGAGTGGGGGAAGTGGGTCATTAACACTTTGTAAATCTTAGTCTGAGGTATATAATGGGTCTTGGTATCTTTTGGGGATAGCAATGTCCGTAGCAAGAGGCTTTTCTGTTTTTTTTTTATTTCCACGTTTCAAAATTGGGATGCTGAGGTGTGTTCTGATGAAAGCCTGTTTTTGTGGGCATGTAGAGGTGGAACACAGCTGCTGTAAATAAACAGGAAAATACACAAAATAAGAAATTAACTCTGCTGCTAGGCTGTCAGTTCATGGAGTCACTTCTGTCTAGCAAGCACGTAACCTTGTAGGGAAGCAGGGCAGTCTCTCCTCTGCTGGCAGACAGGGTATATTTGAAAAGACAGTGTGTCATCTGTCACGCTCGGTGGCAAGAGAGCTTTCTTTTCTGGACATAAAATGTAATCATTGCCAGAGGTAGGAACTTGGGCTTGGCTCTTTGATTTATTTATTTATGTTATTTGTCATGAAAAAATGACAAATTGAGGCAAACATCTTCAAAAGAAAACTGATGACCAGATGAGAAACAATAGTTGAAACAAGGTGGGGAGACGAGAGTGGTTTAGATTTCTTTGGAAGAAAGATCTGGTTACATTTTTCTAGCTGTCAAAATTATTGATGGTTTAATTTGTAATTCTTTTTGTGCCAACCTAATTTTCATTGATGACATGAAAATTTTATGACTCAAAAATTACATTTTATTTTTATAGGTGATTTTAAAGAGAATTTTAAAAATAAAACTTCAAAGCTCCTGTTAAACTGAATAATTCCTGCCTCAACTTTAACTAGCGTTTATATTCATATGTTTATGTAGACACTGCAACCAGTTTTAACACAATCAGATAATTCTGGCTGCTGTCATTTGTTATCGGTATATTGCCACGGTTACTCTGAAGAGTAGTAGAGGTGATGTAATCATAAAAACCCACTACCGTGCCTACTTTTGCAGTCACCACAAATGGTAGTGCAACTGCAGGTGGGAAATTTTCAGAAAGTTTTTATACAAGTGTAGCTTGAACCTGTGCTGCGTCATGAGAAATGGAAATATCTTGCTGAATGTGCTTTCAGTTCTTCTGTTAATAGAGGGTAAGAAAAACCCCAAGAATTATTTATTGTTTGGGTATGAAAAGTGTCATTCAGAAACACGGCATCACAATGAGGGATTCTAAATTTATGTATATTTTTTCATCCAAAAAGGTAAACTATTCAACTCAGCCATCGAGGAGACAGAATCTGAATGATTAAAGGATCTTCTTCTGGCAGAGAAAAAATAATTGACAGTTGCAATGTTTTGTTTGATACAGCTCTGCCCAAAAAAAATTAAAAAAAAAATCCTGTTAGTATGTGTTGTTAAGAATCCTGTTTTACAATGCAGACACTATAAATTACAAGGAAATAAACAAAAAGATTCTAGTAATGTCCTTATCCAGATGAGCTGTGCTCTCATGATTAATCATGTCACCAGAAACCCATGTAATCTATAGCTGCCTGCCTTTTATTTATCTGTTTATTGGGCTATCAGATGTTCCCATTTCATTAAGTGCTTGCTCTCTACTGAGAAGGTACTTAACATTTTGCATCGTTGTGGGCTTTTTTCAGGGCTCCATGCTCCATAGCCTAGTAGCCCCATTTAGTTTCTGCTGTCCTCCAGGCAATGCCGTCTGTCAGCAGCTCTGCAGTTCCCACTTCAGGGCCTTGTCACCTGTGAGGACAAATTTCTGATTAGAAGGCCTTCATTCGGGGGTTACACTCTTTTTAGTACATAAGTTATTTGTAGGAGCTCTGTACATAAGGGTAGACATTCTCTAAAAACCCAAATGTCCCCTTTCTCCCTGTAGCACCTAGCACGTGCCAACTAACTGACAGCCTGAGGATGTCCCTACCTCAGGGGAAAGCTTTCTGTCTTGGAAAAAAAGGAGAGGATTTCTGAGAGCAATTCAATGTATTTTCCTTCAGGGTATGGTACTTCCCAGAGGCAAGTTCACAGTCTAAGCCCTAGGCTTGCTCTGTAGTCAGCGGAGAGAGGGATTTCCAGAGGGCAGGTCTGAGCCACAGCTAGGCTTACTTGTCCTCTGGAAATGCCTCTATGTTTCTCCCGACTGTAGCAGGAGCCTAAGATGATCCAAGTTACAACAGAGGAGCAGAGAAGTGGAGCAACCAAAAGGGTTTAGTTTGGCAGGAGAGCTGCAAGGAGCGGGGGCGGGTGGGCAGCAGCCTCTGATCAGACTTGTCGTGAAGTGACAGGCAGTCGAGTTGTTCCGAGTGTTAAAGGACAGGAAAGGAGAGGAATTCACAGCTGGAAATGCTTTTTTAAAATCCTTACTGAACATTAAAAAATGTGACTTGAAGGATAGAACAAATAGGACAAATACATCCTATGTTCCTACCCTTCATTCTTCCAGGTCACAAATTATTGGTCTCTCATTTTTGTGCATTGTCCTGGTAGCTGACATTTTCAGAGGAAAAATTGCTGGTTTGTAAGGAAGGAAAAGGGAAGTGGGGAATGAAGAAGATGAAGCCAAAAATACTGCAGGTTCCAAGAGATACAGAAAGTGAGTAGCAGTAGAGGAAGAGTTGAAAGAGCAGAGGAGAACTGTGAAGTGATCAAATTAATTTGATCAAATTTGACCAAGTTAATTTGCTTTTCAAACATGAATATGCATAGGATGCACGATACATGTGTGCACATGGGTAGGATAAAATGCATAGGATGTATGACGTGTGTGCACATAAGAAGGGTAACATCAAGGAAAATAAAATCTGTCACCTCCCAAGGCTGTATTAGTTGTGCATAAACCTTTTTTAGCGAGATAACCTGTTCTTAAAAACTCCCATTGATGAAGGACCCCCAGTCTTGCCTGGCAGTGTATTACACTGTTTAACCATCATTATTTGTTTTCCTAATAGCTAATATAAATCTTACTTGCTGCAGTTTAAATCTATTCTTTCTTGTCCTATTCATTGTGGACATGCTTTCATTCATGTCCTCCTTCTCCTCTTTGCAACAGCTTGCTACATATTTGAATAGTTACCGTGCTAACTCTAAGCATTCTTTTCTCTAGCCTTTACAACCCTCACTTATTCAGATATATTTCCTAGGCTGCTGTTATGCCCAGCTGTTTTCCATCTTGATTAACGAATGTGCTCAAACTGCCCAGAAAACTCCACTCGAGACCATCTATCTCAGTTTCTGAGTGATGTGAAAACATGTCCTTATGCTGACAGGCAGCACTCTCATTTGCATGTCCCAGGGTGATGCCTACCTTATTTGTAATAGGAGACCACTATTGCTTCACCTCTTTAAAATCTACTCTAATACCCAGATTTTTTCCCATGGTTAAGCATATAGCTTCCTGTCTTATGGGTGAAACTGACTGTTCCTGGCAAACTGTATCTTGTACTTCTTGTCATGTAATTGCCTTAGTTCTTTCTAATTCTGGTCCCAATCTCTAGTGCGCTTGCAGTTACATCCACCTTGAGCTCATTGGAAAATGTAATAAGCATAGTCTCTATTTCATCACTCTTGGCACCTCTGCAAACACTGACTGGGCCCAGGACAAACCCCTGTAGCACCCCGTGATACATCTACATCAATAGCCAGCCACTGTAGTTACTCTCTGACTATCCTTTTCCAAATATTTGTGTGCCCACCTTCGAGTAGTTCCAGCAATGGAAGCTTCCAGGAAGCAATGATGCATCTTACACAACTTTTTCCAGGATGCCTAGTTCAGCCTCAGCTTTCATTTTTGGCTGGACTTCATAATGAACACTGGTATTTGTACAGCTGCCTTCTATCTTCCTGGTTGGCTGAATAAGGGCCTGATTATTTTCCAACAACTATTGTAATTACCCTTGAAGAAGTAAATTGCTATCTGTTATGTACAGTACATCTGTCATTATGATAACTGTTCCTCTCTTCATAATATTTCCATGTGGGCTTTAACTGGCAAGCTTTTGTAGCTTGGCAAAGATTTCATGAAAACTCTGTCTGTGCTCTGAAGAACAAAGAACAAATTTCAAAGGGAGGAAGACAACACTAACGAGTATAGCTGCTACTCGCTCACTATAAAGGGGTCTCTCACTCGTAACATGCTGTGGATTTATGGTTTGTTTGGTTTTTAAAAATCTCTTTACTGATGCATGACATTAGCAAAAATAGGGAAAACTGGCTTTTCTAGCATACGCTTTTCTACACATCCACCTTTATTTAGATAAAAAAGGCAACGGAGAGCTCTCATAAGGCAACTTCATATCCTTTCCTATACAAACTCTGTGTACCTTCAGAGTGCATTGTTTCAGATTGCTGGCTGGCCTGAAAGTTTCTGCTTGTGATGTTAGATGGCTCTCTGTTCGTGCTCCCACCCTGGAATAAAGTAACTTTCCAGAAAATATATTGCAAAAATTTTATTGAGAACAGTTTAGAAGAGAAATGCCTGGAAGTGTATTAAAGCATAAATCTTTTGATAGCGCCTTATAACAAAGATCTGTTAGGCAAGTATCCTGGATTTAAAATCTCGAGTAGGTTTAAAAGGTAGAGTTGAAGGAAATTATGATCACATATATGCAGCATTGTACATCATGACTAATATAATTAGAGGTCTTATTTCTCCATAGATTAATCAGAATGTAACAAATCCTTACAGAATGCAACACCTTCCAATTTGATTCTCCAAAGTGTTAATTAAGCTTCCTTAAACTCTTGGGATGTCCTTTTGTTTTGTTTTGGTTTGGTTTTTTTTTGGGGGGGGGGGGGGGGGGGGGTTGACGGTTTTTTTGTTAGTCTTTGGGTTTTTTTTGGTTTTGGTTTTTTGTAAACAGAGGTAAGAAGCTTTGCCCAGAGTTGTTATATGGCTTTAGGTGAGAACTCTGGATAAAAGAGCTCTGGTGTTGTGATTGTTAATATCCAGCTAAATCCATCAGAGTGCATTTCCTTTTTCTGAAGTGGTAGCATTGCATTAATTTGCTTTTTAGTTTACTGTAGCAGTAAAAGTGGTAAAAATACATTATTTTTTGAGGTATGGGAGAACCTTCATTTTAGAGACCATTTAGGCATTGCTTATTTAGCAGGCCATAATTTGCCATTTGCATCTATCTCCATTTACGCTCTGCAACAGAATTAACACTCTGCCTCGATGCGTACTTGAGATTTAGGTAATGATAGTGGTTCAGGACTATAAGGACGCTTCTCATTCTGAGTCAGGGATGAGAACTACAGAAAATGGTAGAGAAAATATGTTGTTGTAGGCACCAGCTCTTTGATAAGATATACATGAGGGATTCTGAYTGCTGTAAGGCACTTCTACTGCCACTTTTGAAAAATGCAAGATTATTATTCCTCGTGAGCAGGGACTTCAGATCTAATAACGTCATTCTGCATGCAGTTAAACTAATTTTTACCTATTTTTTTATCTGATTCTTTGGTCTGTTGCTTTTGTTTCTTTGCATCAAGTTGCAAAGTAACTCTGCATATTGTTCCAGATGTGGCTTTATTTTAGTGGTAAATACAATAATTGTATTTATTGTGATTGATCGGTTTTTACAAAGTATTGGAATCTTTTGCATCTAGAACATTCGCTAAAGTTCAGCTGGTGCTTAGCAAAACTTTCAGTGCTYGCTGTTCTTGACTTCGGTGACAAGGGAGATGCAATCTGAAGAGAGGTAGTTGACTGGGGACTTGGTGGAACCTATTTACATTGATTTGGATGAGGAGGTTTGCCAGTTTTAACAAATACCAAATTGCCTTATGTTTTCTCGCTTCCACTATTCTCATGGTAACAGAGAACTCTGACTCATGATGCTGATCTGAGGGCCTGCCAATTATTTTAAATGTGAAACAAAGGACTAGATCTACTACTTTCTCATTTTTCTCGTTTTCCTGCAAATGTTGCAGATTTTTTCTCTATGTTCATTTAYGCAGCACTTTCTGGACTTGCCTCCCCTTGAAGCACTCGCCTTAATTTCTCTCAAAAGTAATCACTCTTCCAGAAATGCCACTTGCCCCATCTCTTCCTGCATCAGAATCTCCCTAGGTTTTGAAACTCGGGAAACCTGGTTTTGAAAACACTGGATAAGTAACTTCAAAGTTTTTATGAGGAAAGGAAAAAAAAAAAAGTAATTGGATCATGGAAATACATACACAAAGCTATTTTTGAAACTATTTATTTGTTTGTTTTCCTCCTTGGTGAGAAGAAGGGAGCTATGGTGGTTGCTGACAGAAGAGGTGATGTAATAAAGTTAAGCGTGGAAACCAGACACAAAAGATTAACAGAAGCAAAGCAGAGAACTGAGATAAGTTCTTATACTAAATAGACTGTTATACGAAAAGTTACTCTCTGCAGAAGTTATGAAGTAATTTCAGATTGTAAGTGTACAGGACTATTAAGATTCCCTCTTCTTTACTGAGAGCTTAACCTTGGTTCCTTCTATTTTTCAAGAAACTCTTACTGAGTTATAGAAAATCATTTAACAGATGTTTTTTGGTGTTTTTGTTTTTTTTTTTTTTAAGCTGTTAGCATTTTGCCTAAAGCACTTAACAATTCATCAATTCATTGGAGTACAGACAAGAAGCTGGGTCTCCAGCTGAGTACCCTAGCAGGAGGCTTCAGTGTTACTGCGCTATCCAGACCCTCTTCTGAATCAAACTTTGAGTGCAGGCTTCATTAAGGGGTCAAATTCTGTTTGGTTACTGGTTTGTTGGAAATTTAGAGTTGACTAAACTGAGCTTGTTTTAAATAATCACTGAGATTAGAATCTGGTTCATGATCTGCTCACTATAGGAACAGGTTTTAAAAGATATTGGGAGGAGGATTAATACCTTCCCAGTAGTCTTTGGCAGTGGCATTAACATTTGTAAGTAAACACTAATAAAATTCCAAATTTAAGCCCACTTTTCATCACTGTGTGGACACCACTTGCTGATGAGAAGTTGCTGTGGAAATGAATAATAAGCAGGAACTGCCAAAATTTGTCTTCACTTGAATGGCGCCATGGTCCAATTTACACAGCTTCAGTAGTGGGAGACAAATGAGCAGTGATTATCATTTATTCTGTCAGGAGCAATGGTGGTATGAATGGCTGTGTCCAAAATAATCTGAGTGTTGGCTATAAGCCAAAGCAAAGGAAAGAGCAACACATGGTGTTTTACAGATTTAGATAGTTGTATAGCTTCTGACTGTGGAAAAATCTGAAGTGAATGGATGGGATGGAGAGCGGAGGGGGAAAAGCTGTTCTAATACTCTCATTTGAGAAGACGAATAGTTGTGAGATCAGACTTCCTGGTGCATGTATCTTTAAAACACAAACAGAAATATTCTGTCTCTTGTATCCACTTTTTCTATACTCAGGAGGATTACACAGTACTTTCCAGCCTTTTCTCCATATGAATCAAACACCCCCATTCCTGGCCTAAATGGGAGATCTGTCCACTGATCATGTCCTGCTCTTATCTCATTTCTAAGGTAGCGATTAAAGCATGAAAGATTGTATGAGAATATGAAATGCTTTAATCCAGGTTTKTTGTAGTTAGTTGCCTTTCTCTCTTTCTAACCTACCTGTTCACTTTATCTAAAGGGATTGATGCTTGGAAGTTGTCTTGAAGCTCCCACTGGATAGGCAAAGAAATGTTTTCTGATCCTGCAGCGCTGGTAGAGTTCCTGCTAGATGGTACTGTTAATACCTGCTCTACGTATATTCTGAATTTTCTTCTCGCCATCAGGCATCCAAAAGGAAAAGTTATACTGTGCTCTCAGCTGGAAGATTGGAAGTGAACACACTGAAATTTGAGCTCTTTGGGAAGGGCTGCAGTCCCATTGGATTGACAGCTATTGCACCCATTTTTGTCAGTTGAGGTGGACTGATTTGGAGGTTTCATTTCTTTTCAACTACCAAAAGAAATAAGCATCACATTTATTATATAGTAATCCAGTACAAGAGTTGTTGATGCCCTATTCTGACAGAGTTCTTTACTTCATGACGATAGGAAAATCTTCCAGTAGGAGTGTTCTTCCCCCTATTTTAATTGGCATTGTAAGGAAAGAGTTCCAGCTCCCCAAATCCAGTGGATTTCTGAATAACCTTGGATTTTACACATTGCAGCCCTCTATGAGCTCCCTTCCATCATCAGAGCTCTACTGAGGATCTTAATTTGTGTAACCATTCTAGGAAAGACTCTGAGCAAATTTTATCCAGCCTGAGGCGCTACACATTAAACAGTCTTGTGAACCCTGGAACTAATGATRCCAGGTTTCCTACTTCATTAAACTTACAGTTTAGTGAAGTTCTCATTACTGTTGTTCATTTTTTAAGTTAGTTTGTTAGATCTGTTATGTCCATCCCTCTACAGACTTGCAGGTGAAGTTAGTGAAGGGAGCTGTGTTTGCAACAGAAAAGAAAAGAAAAAAAGCAAATTATGAGCTACTTTCTTTGTTTTTAAAATCAAAGTCAGTTGTAACAAGAGACAGACTTCCTGAGCATCACACCCACTGCATTGCAGAGATAATGTGAATGACAGCCATTGTGATATCACCTTGGGGAACAGCTCCAAACAGCCATTCTTTAACAGCCGTCTTATCTTCATACTGGCTGATTTATACATTAATTAATTATATATGGCATAAATTGTAGCCCAGTAAAAATGATTTGGGCCATTTTAGGACAGGGAATATGATTTTTTGCAATCACTAATAAAAGGCTACAGCTTTATGTCAACCTGACTTGACTGGGTTTGCCTTGGCCTGAGCTGGTTGTAGCTTGGTTAACGCTTGCCAGCAGCCACCTGACTGGTGCCTAAGCTGGATAGGCTTCAGCTCGGTGAATCTCACTGACAGCAAAGGACTGACAGACCCCGTTGTCCCTGCGTACACAACAGCAGCCCTTTGATTAAGTGAGGCTGTTGTGCAACTTTCAAACTTTGGCTGGGATCTGATGAAGAGGAATGAGATTGGGATGAGAACAAAACAAAATTAGTCCCAAGCAGACCCAAGACTGAAGATGCCACCTTTAAGGTCCTCCCAGCAAGGACTTCAGAATGCTAATGATGTGTTGTAACTCCCCACCACCACTGTGAGATGAAGGAGACTGAAATGGTCAACCTTAGGAGCCAGAGGTACACCTAAACAGTGAACATAACACCAGAGAACAGGATTGGTATTAGGCTGTTTTGTATAAAAAATGTAACTGCACCATCAGTGAAGCTTTTCTGTATTAATGAGATCATTCTGGACTGTTGGACTCCTAAAACAGTAACTGGAGTAACAATGAATTCTTAGCTCAATAGATAGATAGTGTGCTAACTTTTGCCCATAACAAGATTTTGATGCTAACAAAATAACCTAACAGTAAATTTGGTGCACTACATTGTGCTGAATTAACATAGTTGCATTTGTACTTATGGTACCAAAACTGTAAGTACTTTGTTTGACTGTACAAACATATCAAATATACTATAATAAAGAGACCAGTCTTGCAGCATATCTTGTCTGTTTAAGTGCTGAAGTAATTTTAATTCCTTCTAGTTAGTTAAAACATGTTCTGATCCTAACAAGCTGATGCACCACAAAGCTTAGTGCCTTGCTCTCCAATTAGCGGAAGCCAGACATTATCCATGTCAAGAGTAAATTGGTCTTTCCCTATTCCTTGATATTCCTCGTCAAAGCTTGAATTTGCTAGGCCTCTGCCTTTCAAACCCAAACTCCATTCTCCCTTACTTGAGTGGAGTGCTAAAATCCTCATGTATAGGCAACTTGTGTGATGAGACTGATTGTAAATTCTTAATAAATCTTTTCTCCCATATTGTGAAATTTAGAAAGTGAGCTGTCCCAGGTGGATTCTCCAGTGTCTCGTAACATGTGAGTCTAGATTTTCCTTCATCATGGCTTTTATCATGAAACTGGAAGAAACTTACCTATTTCTCTGTCAGCATTGGTGGAAACTGAGCTGTAAATTCAGAAATTACTAGGAATACCCAAATTGTCTTTCTTTCTCACCTTTCCACATGATTTCATGTGTACAGATCCCCATGATTTACTTCACAGAATCTTGAAAAGCATCTTCTCCTTTGCAAACCAGACTAAAACATCGTTTTAACCTATYAAGAAATAGCACTGAGCTTGTTTCTTGTTCACATATTCTACAAATAGGGTTTCTGAGTGACGACAGAGACTTTCTGAAGTGTTTTCATATYGTTTTCTTCATTTGATTTGCTATTGAGTCAACATATTATGCTCTGATGGCAAGCTTGTATTCCAGCATACAGGATGCTTTTAAATTATCATAGGCACTAAAGAATGTAATGACTTATTATGGTCTGATGTCCGCCTTTTGATAGTGTATGTGTTATTTACTGTACTCATGATATTTACTTCTTCCTCACATCTGCCATGCTTTCATTGCCTTAATGGTCACAGTAAATATTTTACATTATAGTATGAGTGGTAAAACATATTCCATAGTGAGAATGAAGTAAATAACCCAATACTAGATCTTTACTCTCTAATTTCTACAGAACTGAGGGGTTTTTTGTTTTGTTTTGGTCTTAAATCTCAGAGCATCACTGTTGAAGTAAAATTCACCTCTAATTAAAATTGGCCTACAAGGCTTCTCCCTTTCCTTATAAAATATTATTGTGTAACCAATTCCTCTACTTGGGGCATGCAAATCTACTACATTATGAAATCAGTTTCTCTAATGATGCAGCTGGCAAAAACAAAACCATAATTCACAGCCTGCAACAATTTGAGAATGTTTTAACAGCCCCTCAACTTACTCTTTAAAGCAGTTTTAAGGTCATTCCTCCATTGACAGATTTGCCCTAAAATAACAAACTTGGAGTAAAAGCCTGAGTACAACTACATGAGGGAAATGGGGTGCAAGGGGACAGAAAGAACTGCACTTTTCATAATTGTGGCCTGCATGAAAATGATATTGAACTGGGCCAGGTGTCATATCCCAGATTAAAAATCTTTAGGAAAGAGTTTCATCGAGAGTCAGCAATTTCCTCCTCCCCGCAAAGAAGTTTAGCTTTTCTTGGGATACACCATTTGCAGTCTATAGCCTCAAGTGTAACACAGATTTCTTTGGCTTAGCATCTTAAGTAGGTGATATTTGCAAGAGCATTCCCTTCTCCACTTATGCCAAGGCAGGAAATAATATTAACCAGTTCTGCTAAAGTCACTCTGCTCCATTATTTCAGGTAGGAGGGCCTATGGGAAGACAAGGTTAGAACTCAACAGAAGGGAGGAAAAACTTAGGGAGCAGCAAGGAGGAAAAGAAAGGAATGAGGAAACAAATATTAAAATGAGAGAAAACAAGAATAAAGGAAAAACAAAGTATAGATATCCTGATCAGTATTAGTTTTAAGCCTTTTAAAGCTTAAATACTTTGGAGCATTGAGCTAAAGGAATTGCCTAAATACAAAGTTGCACTAGTTCAAATAAAAACTGTCAGGTAGCATGGCCCAATGCTAATTAAACCAGTACAATTTGGTGTTTCAAAATATACTGATTTAAGACCTTGGTTATGTTTGTGAATTTATCGCRGTCTACAGAACAGATTTCACAGGTAAAATTAATAAGCAGTATAAGCCAGGCAAAAGTACGTGTCATGTTTCCATAAGGAGTGCTTTGGGTGTGATAAACTTCGGTTTACAGACGAACATGTGCTAACACCAACCTACAACTAAGTTCACTGGAATTACACTATCCTTTGGTACTTCTGCCGTTGCAAGGCTGCCAAGCTTGCTATTCGGCTTGGTTTCCCCTTCTGGCTTCTGTCCCACTTGCCACTTTTGCTATACAGCAGGAGAGAACACCCTTGAGCTCTGTGCTAGTAACTTTGCCCATCTCTTCCTTTTTCCAGCTGTGCTGTCAACCTCCTGTCTGTCCTTTACGGTTCATAGGCAGAACCTTGGAATGTGAATAATAATGTTGCTTTAGTG
This sequence comes from Phoebastria nigripes, assembly GCA_035582835.1. NCBI lineage: Eukaryota > Metazoa > Chordata > Aves > Procellariiformes > Diomedeidae > Phoebastria > Phoebastria nigripes. Next base: position 34,428 of record JAYKAV010001643.1, read on the forward strand.
ATCTTTAGTGATTATACCCCCATGACTGGGCTGATACATATTGAATCTCAATTTGAAACATCTTCCTCATTGGTATTTGGATATCATGGTGAGAAACCTCTTAGCAATGTCCCTGATAGACTCAGAATATTCCTGCAGTAGAAGCCAGGGCATGACTTGGCACTGTTGGGGAGAGAGTAACTTCAGCGATGGCCAAGGGAATTAAAACATCTGAAATGGCTCCAAGCAAATGTGATAGGTATCGTGGCATACTCAGCACAACTTCTTAAAGGGGAGGTAAGGAAAAGCAGAGGTTCTGCAGGAGTAGAAATTTGCTGCATGTTTCATCAAATACATGAGCAGCCCAGCTGGATGTGGTAGTCTGTCTTAAAATGTAGGAGACGGATTTTCTAAGGTGACGAGGTGCCAAAAGATGAATGCAATCAACTACAGCAAAAATCTCACAGGGTGCTAATCTGCATTTTAGGCACTTTGAAACTCTGACCTTAAGTCTTAAGTAAATGGCTATCTGTTTTCTCATGAAGTAGGTAAAAAAACCCCAAACAACTAACTTGGTAAGTTTGTTCAATTCTGAATGCATTTTCTAGAAATTACTTTGTACATTTGTACATACCGTACTGTTTTTTGTGCATGGAGTAGCTTAATGAACAGAAATATTTTTTGTTTTAAATTTTAGACGTTTTTAAGCAAACGCTATATGTATAATGCCTTTTCACTTTCTTAGACTGCACATACTCTTTATTAACATATTTAAGGTAGATGCAGGATCACAGATAACAAAACTGATGTCGGTATTTTACATTTGATGTGCATACCACTTTAAAATTAAGCTCATTAAAGATAATAGAATGATCCATTGGCAGGCCTTCAGCTGCAGACCTAGAGGTGACAGGCTATTTGGTGAACAATTTACTGAGTGTCTCACTCCCTCCTCCTTCTTAACCATGGGCATTGTAAGTTCATTCTATTAACCTTAATRGGTTTGCTTTCAAAGTGTTTTACTCTGAAGATTTAAACGTGAACTCTATCATATGTCAGCCTGCAGCTAACTTAAGCAACTAAACTAAAAGAAGATGCAATATATTTATCTATGTGCATATTTGTATGTATGTCCACAAGTAGTAGCATCTAATGCACATGAAGAAAAGATGTACTGTGCCCTGCGTGATGCTCTTCACTGCAGGTGTTTCATTGTTCCATAGGGTCTCTCAGGAATTTTTCTTTCTCTCAATTAAAGAAGCATTAATGGCAGGCATCTCCAGCCAGAGAGTGTCTTTGCATGCACTAGCTGAAAAAGGTGAGAGAAACCTGTTTTCCTCACGTAACAACTCCAGCAGATATATCTGAGGGCTGCCCTCTGTTCCAGCAGGACATTCTTTTCTCTCCACCTGGGATCCAAAGACAGAATTAGCAAGCAAGTCATAACAGATTTAGCATTTGAGTTGAGGGCAGGCTCAGGCAGCTTTGTTCAGACTAATGGGACAGAATAGCAGCCATTATCTTTTCTCTATTGCTGCCTTTTAAACTGCTCATCAGACAGTGCTGCTGCCACTTTTATGGAACCTAACAAAGACACTGAAGCAGTTGGGTGCCTCCCATCATTTCCATCCCAGAGATCCCTCAAAGTGGCTCCCCCTCACCATGACGCTATCCCTGACAGATTTAAGTCCTTGCAGGACTCAACATTTTTTCCCTTACTTTGATGAGTTAGAGCAGTGGCTTGGAGACGTCAATACAGCTGTAAATGTCAGCTATCAATGACCCCACTTTTCATCACCCTGGAAGTCATCACCACAGAGAATGCCATACGGGCCTTGGCCAAACTTAGCCCAGCCAAGAGAGAAGTGACACTAATGATTCGTGAGCAGGAGCTAGCCCTGTTCTTATCGTGAGACACTATTCACCTTCTGATCTCCACAGCCTTAGGTTCATGTTGACTGCCCTGCATGCTCAAATGACTGCAGGTAAAGGTTGCCCTCTGCAGTTTTACAAAACCACTTCATTCCTATGGGACAGGGATTAGAACCTGATAGACCACCACGTGAAGCTACTGCAACTTACTTTCTCTCACTCTGAATGCAGTGGCACACAGACATGGCCAGAGACGCAGGAAACTATTCATCACACCTCAGCATTCCGTGCCATCCCATTTGCTCTCACATCCAGTCCAAATGCACAACATTCATTTCCCAAATGCTGCCTCCTTGTGCCACCTACTGAGAGAGCTATGCTTGTGGGAGTAGTGCAGTTAGCAAGACTCAGGGTAAACACATCGAGAACTAAAAACGCATGCATTTTTTGGTGCTGTGGAATGCACTTACATGACAAATTAGACTGTGCTGGAGACGTGGTCCTGAAAGGAAAATGCGGAGTGATTCTCCACATTGGCTGTCCCACACTGAGAAGACAGTAAGAGTTCCTGTACATGCCAGACAAAATAAGACAATCCTTCCAGGCAGAATAGTGTGAAGCGTCTCATTGGATTGTTCCTATTTCTTAACTCTTCTTGTGCTGCCAGGACACCACAGCGAAGGCCTCTCAGAAACTCTTAGCCAAGTTGGTCAAACAGCTTGCCTAACATCTCAGCAATCTGCATAGTCTCCTGACTCCACGAAGTCAAGAATATAGTCATAGCTATTAGACTGCACAATCTCTGTTTACCCGTTGTCCATAGTGACTTGATAGCAGCCGATTTGATGAAAATTCCTTATTTCTGAAAGTTATCACTTCAATACACAATCCTCTTTCCAAAGTTTACCTTTCATCCATCTTCATGACAGAATATTGTTGATGATCATAATAAATCTTCTTCTCAATTTGTACAGAATTGATTGACAAACAAATGCCATCTGTCTATTCATTAGTAATACAGATTTATTTGTATTTGGCTGTTGATCTTAGGTTGATTTAAAAGTGTGGGCATACCTCATTGATGCCATTATACAGGTGAGGAAACAAAGGCATAGAATGGTACAAACCAGATCTCTCAAAGGTGTGTTAGTTTGTAAGTCATTTATATATACTTGAGGACATGGATCTATGTGGTTTGATTCTGTCTACACGTCAGTAGTAGGGCATGGGTTAAAACTCAGGTCTTCTGAATGCAGTGTCCTGCCTGGTGAGCCACAGGATTGTTATACCACTATTTTTTTCTGCTTTACTGTGTGACCTAATATAATTCAGAAGGTTTATYTCCAGCCTTCTCTACACCACTACAGAAACAGATTGTACTAATATTATATTTTTTTACTGTATTATAATGTCTTCAGGACTTGAAACAAATGTGAAGTTGGCTCTATTAGCTGTTCCAGGACCTGGACTTGAAGAGTGTGTGTGTTAGATTCTGTCTACCTGTGTATGCTGGTGACTATTTGCAGGTCTTTTTTTTTTTTTTTTTCCCTGAATGATTGTACCTTTTAAATTGGTGTTTGAGTTTTAAGGAGGTTGTGGGGACTTAAATTGTTGGCACAGGAGAATTGCAAGGATATAATGTCTATAATAAAGCGTCCCATTTATCTACTGATGCCTGCATTTTTTGAATTATAAAGCACTTAGGGATGTTCAGACAATCAGACAGCTGAGCTAGCTAAACATTCCCAACCTTATTATTCTGCATAAATACTGGAATAGGTACCAGAATGAACCATCCCAGCCTGCTAGTTTTAACTCTGGGTTCATTTTAATATAAAGTTAAGCTGTGGAGAGAAGGAGAAAATATTCTTAAGATTTACACGTTGCATGAGTCCTGATTGCCAGCCTTGTACAGACTGTTCTGGTTTAGCAATAAAATTGGAATAGCAGGAGGAACAAATGTCCCCTACTTTACAAGCAGCTTGTGTCAGACATCACCAAGAGGGACCTCTGAAGGTACTTGGGTAGTTTTGATTCTACATACTTTCCAATCAAAAGGCTTCAGATACGCGTTGCCAATTACTGAAACCTGCCATAGTTTTTGAACAGTACCCAAAGTACTTTTCAGTCAAGCGCAGAGATATGATTCCTATTCTGATGAAGGATGGCAGAAGGGAAGGGGCAAAAAATAAAGCATTAAATGATGATGTCTGGCATTACCAGACTAATTTGACTTTGGTCTGGGGGAGGGACATTATGCCGTGAATGCGAGAGACAGGTCCTATAATTTTGTTTGACAAAGTCCTTAAATACCTCTAGACCTTTCAGTCTCAACTAGATCAGGCTATTTGAAAGAAAGAAAAAAATTCTGAAAGCAACTAATGCTACTATAAGTTAGCCTTGGCCGTGTATCTGCACCAGGATATGCAAAGACTGATCATCCTAAGGAAGCACAGCAAACCCTGCAGGCTTTAGCCCTGTTGTATAAATCCCATTTAAATTCCCTTGCAATCCATGTTGACTTCCCTATTCTTTCCTTGCTAAGTCCCAGGAGATGTTCTGAGTAAATAAAAGCTCCTGCCCTCCTAATCACCCTTCAACTCTTCCTATCTGATCAGTCGTGCTGAAGTGCAATGCTAGTCATGTCATAACTGCGCTCTGTAGAAGCTGCCCAACCGACTGCTTCTCTGAACAGTTTTCCTAAAGAAGAGGAAGCTATCTGGAGTCTGATAAGAATAATTTTTACATATATAGATATATAAATAAAATAATACATATAAATTGCAGTTTCTCCATACACAGACCAGTCATCAAGTCTGTACAAAATTAACAGAAAATATATCAGGCGAGAGGCATGACTGGCTGGCTAGTTACCAGAGGAAGTTTAAAAGGTCTGAACACTTCCTCAACCTTTCCTGCCAATCATTCAGAAACTTCCTCTGTCAGACAGCCTCATCTGTCACTCAGGAACTACATCTGCTTGCCTGTTTATTTTCTCACTTATGGTTGAGGTCACCTGCCCTCCTTTTAGCTAATCAGAGGAGACAGCAGTAATCAAAGCACAAGATCAGTGCTCCTGGGATGTCTTTCCTGAATAGCCTCTCTCTATGTTCTTCTGCAAACCTTGCAAAGTAATGTAGGCATATACAACCAGAGGAAAAGAACAGGGGAGAAGGGTTTGGTTTGGTTTGGTTTGAGATCCAGATAGAGGAAAGAAATATTGCTGAATCTTATATGCTACCTGGAAAAACAGGCATAATATTTACTGAGGAATTTCCCCTGTGTGACAGGAAAAAACTGTCGCTAGTTCATGAAATGGTAGCCCTTCACGGGAAAATTCAGCTGATGTCCTAGCACAGAGGTAAAGTGCAAAAGGTAGGTGAAAGTGCTTATTTTTCAAAAAAGTAAATCAGCCTCCTGACTGCTTGTTGTCCTTAAGGGACTATCCATAAGAGAACATGCCAGGCTGGGTGGAGTTATTAATTTTGCCCCTCTGAAACTTCCTCTACTAGATATCTTTGTTACGCTTTGCTACACAGTATTAAACAGTTTTCAGGTCCTGCCTTAGAGATCAGTGCATTTCAGCATCGACTGAAGCTATTCCTGTGGAGTTGACTCTTAAAAAGAGCTTTATCCTGTGGATGAGAGGTTTGTACCTGAAAGAAAGGGCAGTGAAAGAAAGCCAGAGTTCAGGGAGAGAAAGTGCATCTAACTTGTTTGCCCCTCGCCTAGTTGTGGAGTGGGCTGGCAGTTTGCCTTACCTTGCAGTCCCTTGTGCATCTTGAAAGGATTTAAAGGATACCAGTGCCAGCCTGCTCTCTCAAGACTGATTTCTCTTTGTAATGCTATTGTTGTGATGAATCATGCATTACTATGATTAGCAGAGAGAGGTACGATTACTTTTTTGCAGTGGTGGCTGGTAAAGGATGGCCTGGAACCCCAGGCCTGACAGACATGGAAAAAGCATCTTGTCAGATATGAAGAGAACAGATAGATGGAAATTGTTGCATTTACAGGAAAAAAAAAAAAAAAAAAAGTTGAAAAGGAGCAAAGGAGAACAGGAGGAGGAAGGCTTGTAAGTGAACCCTACCAGGAACGGGGCCCTGACTGAGATGGACCTTCCCTCTGAGCAAGTATGGCTGTTCTCATGCATAAGCCACTGCTGCTTATCAGCAACTACTTGTACCAGATGGTACCCCCCAAGAACAAATAAAAAAAAAATTTACAGAGACACTGACAGATACTGAAGAAAAATAAGCTGTCCTGGAGAAGGTTTAATAATTTTGCCTAGCAGTAGGAAAGTGCCTGGCAAAATTGAAAGGGGGAGAAAAAAAAAGAGTGGAAGAGGAGACAGTTAATTAAGAGGAGGAGAGCACAGGCCAACTGCATGGCGGTCCCCACATGGTGTCCCTTCTTGGGAGGGAGGGCAAGCTGCTGCTTCTTCGTAATGCTGATTGTTCTTAACCTGCTTTAAGAATGATGCTGAGATGATACCAAAGTCCTAATAGCCTTTGAAATTCAAGTTCTCAGTGGAGAGGGAAGAAAACCTTCAAATGACACAAAAGTGAAACAAACATTTTCTATTTCTATAGTGTAAACGACAGTAATCTCTTGATGTCCTTAATATCTTTTCCTTGTTTCCCAATAACCTCTCATTGTCAAGACATGAACACTTCCAATGCTTCTGAATTTCTATCGATTTTTGTAGACTAAAATTGCTTGTAGAGTGTAAACTCTTACAGGTGGCAGGGCAGCTTATTGAAAGGTCCAAAGCAAAGGCTCAGCGCTTGCACCATTCAGACCAGAGGCGCACCTACAGCCATTGCAGACTTGTGTCATGCAGGAAAAATGTGGCCCAGCCTCGCCCAAACACTTAAGTCACTCAAACCCTGAGTGTGAATCTCAGACTAACAGTGCGGACTGAGTAGCGGGCTGACGTGTTGGTCCCACTTCCCTACCATTCGATGGGAAACCTTAACCGGCTATCATGCTGTCTTTTTCCAAACACCTCTAAAACGAGACCTCATCCCCCCTTGTCCCACCCCAGGGTGCCTCAGTGGCGGGCACGCTCGAGAAAGCGACCCAGCGGCTGTGTAAGGGACTCGGCGGACCCTCTCGGCCGCTCGACTGCCGTGTTGCAGGGGCGGCGGCGGAGGGACCGGCCGGCGCTGGGACGGGAGCCGCGGCCGGTGGCCGTGCTCCTCTGCTGCCCTCTGCTGCGGGTCCCCGCGCAGTTCCCCTGGGCGTTCCACCGGCGGCTCAGGGGAACTGCGCGGGGCCCCGCAGCAGAGCGGCAGTGGATACGTTTGGGAGGAGGAGACGGACGCCCCCGTCCCGGATAGGGGTACCTGCACGCAAGGGGCCGAGGTCTCGCTGCAGGATTGCAGCTGCAGTTGGGAGCTGCCATTTTATCTTTTCAGTTTCGACAGGCGGGAAGCTATTAACGACTTTTGAGGGAACGGTTCAGTACAGGATCTCAAAGCAGAACACTTCTAGCACGGACAGTGACTTGTCAATTTTCTTTTTAAAGAAAGCGTCTATCATTCTTTGCCCTAAGTAACCCCTCCGTACACTAGGTATAATGTTCAATAAAAAGGAAGTCCTCCCCGGCCGCTTTTTTATTTAGAAAATGAAAAAGCGAGCACACCATCTCGTTTCCTCGCGTTGGAGCTGCTCTTCACGGCCTCCCCAAACGCAGCTGTAACGAGGTCGGCATTGCTCCGGTGTCGGACGCGCCTCCGAGGGGCAGTGGGAGCTGCTAGGCCCAGCCCCGGAGGGGCCGGGGGGGAAATGTAAAACCCCGCACAGCGAGCGGCAGGGCACGGCCGTACCCCCTCCCTCCCCTCAGGGTCCGCACAGGCGCTGACGGGGCGGTGCGGGGCCGTCCGTTAGACCGCCCGCGCCCCCTCAGCAGAGGCCCCAGCGGCCGCCGCCGCACGGCCAATCAGTGAGGGCGCGGCTCGGCCGGCGCCCGGCGGCGCCGCCGCCGCTCCCTCCCGCCCCGCCTTCCCGCTGCTGAATCCACCGCCGAGCAACGGATCGCGGCGGCGGTCGATTCTCTCGGCTTGCCTTCCTGCCCGGTTAGACGCACCACGCTGGCAAGGGCATTCCTCAGGGAGAAGGGAAGGGGGCACCTGCGTGCCCCTACCCCACCCCAGTCCTGCCGTACTCGGGGCTCTCTGTGCTTTTTCTGTGTCCCTGCCCCRCGAGCAGGGCGGCCCAGGGCCATGGAGCGCGCGTTCACGCCGCTGGACTGCCTCCTGCCCGCCGGTACGGTACCTCCTGCCCCCGGGCGGCGCGCGCCGCCAACCGCCACTGGCCCGCCGGGTGGGGGGGTGAGGGGGAGCGGTGCTCCCGGGGGCAGCTCCCTTGCCGGGCGAGGTGCGCTGTGCTGTGCCGTGGGAGCAGGGCGGGTGTGCTTCCCGCCCCGGCGGGCGCCCGGTAACGCCGCCGAGTTCTGCAGCCGCCCCCCCTGTGCGTGCTTGGTTTTAAAACACTCCGGCATAAACAGCGTAACCCCCTGTCTGCGTGCCCGCCGCCGCGGCGTGAGGGGCTGCCCGTGTCCCTTCAGCAGTGCTAACCGTCCTCTAGGCCRGCCGGGCACAGGCGCGCCGCACTTAAGCTGGTTTCTTTTTTGATATACCAATTTACTACCATTTTAATCCCTTTGGCTTTAAAATTTTAACCCCTTTGGATTTAACCGGTATCTTCAGTTAACTTGCCACAGTTTTCTCGGGTTGGTAGCGCTCCGGTGAGGTGTATCTTTTGGCAAGGGGACCCGTGGGCTTTGCTTCCTCCCATGTGCCTTTGGCGTCGAGGGTCCTGGCCTCACCCGTGGGGCCTCCGGCCTTTGCGCGCTTCCCTGGAGCCACCACGTGCACCACGCTTGCTTCTTCAGTTCTGCAAGGCAAAGCTTTGGGGCTTGGGTTTTGTTGTTTTTTGTTGTTTTCCCAAGCTGTTCTTGAGTGTTCTATTTTTGTTTATTATTTTTGAGACCTGAGAGGTGAGCGTTACTAATATATATCATTAACCTCATCATCTCTATAAAGGATAGAGCACTTGTAATAAGCAGACTCATCTAAGTAGCTTGTACACTGTTTGGAATAGGCACCTCTTCTTCACTACGTTTGCAGTATCTAATTCAGTAGGGCCCAATTTGCTATTCAATGTTACCATTATAAACAGTAAATATTTTTGTCTTTCTATAACATGATTTTAAAGCTGCATAAAAATCGTTTTGGCATAGCAGCTGAATTCTAACTTACACTGCTCTTTTCTGCTCTGTTCTGGCACTGGCACTTAAGCTGCCATGGTGAGGTATAGGTTATTTATTTACTAGTAAGATCTGGAGGAAGGGAAGAGTTTAACAGAATGTACACTTTTAACAATTCAATACGTTTTTACAGCTAGCAGTTTAAGAGCATGTTTAAACTTTCCAGTATTTTTTTTAAATCGCGTTTTGCTCTAATTTTTAAAAACTTCAGGTTATGTTCAAAGCTAGTAACAGGTAAAGCTGTACTCAGGGTATTCCTGCCAATAATGTGTATTTGACTCTGTGTGTGTGTATTTTGAGATGCATCATTGCTTTGGGTAGAAAGAGGGAATGAGCATGGAGGTGAGATTTTAATGGGTTAACTTTGATTCGTTGCAGTGTGATATCCTCTTGTATAAAATGAGGAGTAACTGCTTACTAAAAGTATATAGTAAGGTGATACAAAAGCATACCTTAAGAATTTATCCCTGGGGAAGAACAGGCATCGCTATTTATATTCTAAGATAGTTGCTTTTGATAGGCATTTGTATGATGTTAGGGCTACCATATGTCCCCAGTTTCCAGGAGTTGTCTTCCCCCCCCTTCTCTCCCCCCACCCTGCTTCCTTTGGTTATGTCTGGTTGAAGATTTGGGATGTTTGTTCACAGTTTGCAGATGATGCACAGCCTTGTCAGACCAGAGGCTTCAGGTGGGTATCAGGAAGCTTGCTTCTTCTAAAGAAATGGCTGCTTACAAGTATACAAATCGATTTGGTTATACAGGATAGCGTGTCTATGAAATGCACAGTGGTACTGCATCTGGATCCTTGTCATCATTACAAACATTCTTTACCAGCATTTCAGATTGGTTTAGCCTGCTCAAACTATGCAAGGCTGAACAGATTTATTTGGCAATTCCACAGTTTAAAATCTGGTATCCCACTTAGGGAACTCAGAAATAAGGTTTTCAAAATTGGGTAGGTGAAATGAGGCTCCCGAATTCTTCTTGAAGAAGTACAAGTAGTTTCTCCATCTGTTTGCTTCAATGGGATATGTATTCAAGTGTCCAAATAATATAAAGCTAATCTGTGTAGAAAGTGACGCTTCTTAGAGGCTARACATGAGGTTATAAAATAAACCCTTGCGAGGACCTTGAAGTACTATAGACCTTGTCCCCTTGCTTTCAATAATATAAATATATAGCAATGTATATAATGTTTCTGGTTGCTTTCTAAAGCCCTGTGCAAACGCAGTGGCACATTATGGTGGGGAGAATGTGAAAGATTTATCAGCTATGTTTGGAAGTTATTAGTTACTTTTTTTTTTGACGGTGTTCAGAAATTATGCTGATATTTATACGGAATAGAATAAAACACTTAACAGGTTTTGGAACCTAATATTAGGTACCTGAATTGGAATTTCAGGGCCACATGTGCCTTGGTAATTTTAGTCAGTGTAGTTAGAGTGAGTTCTTATTTAGATAGTAGACTGTACGTCTCCCTGTATAGCACCTGACTGAGGTCCATGTGGCAGATATTTGAGAACTGCTGTGCTAAACTAATGTGCTCAGAGACTTTGAACATTATTCAGTCAAACAGCTGGAGCACAGTCGAAAATGACTGTGCGACAGTCAGAAATCTGTGCTGTGTACTTCAGAACTGTGTTGATTTGCTTAACGTAGTTTAGAATGGTAATGAGGTAGAATTTAAAAGTGGGATTGAGCTCTAAATTTGGGTATTGCATACTGAAACAGATACATTTTTATTTCCTCATGAAATGAAACCATTAAAAAGGTTCATAGAAGTCCATCCTGAAGTCCTGTATGCTGCTGTGAAAGGGTCAGGCAGAAACTTCACAGGGTGAAGCTGTGATGCAGCTGTTGTAGAAAGCTCATAATCAGTGATACCACACTACGGCCTGTGAATCATGACAAGAGTGGCTTGGTTTCTTCTGGAGCATCCTTTGGTAGACTAGACATTTCCCTCCTGCTGTTTATACCCTTTTCTTGCACTATCATTGCCTCCTGCTGCTTGTCCCAGACTGTGCTGCAGGTGCTTCTGCAGAGAGGCAAGTGTTTCTCATTTATTTTTTTAATGCCATGAACTTTAGGAGCTGAGTGTGCTATGCTTGTGATGCTTGTGACTGCTTAACAGCAGAAGTACTGTAGCTTTCTCTAATAAGGTTGCCCCTGAATACCACTTGAGGCTTTTAGAAGGGCAGAGTGCCAGTTTACTAAGCTGTGTTTTCTCACAGGGAATGTTTTACCTTGCATGCCATAATGTGGCCTGGATTCTCACTCATCTCCAGATGTGATTAATGATTTTTTGCCTTGCACATCCTAAAATGCAGCTCATTATTGGTTTTATCAAGTGGAGTGATGCAGAAGAAGGATATTTTCCCCAGTTTATAATTTAACACCTCCCATTAGGAGTGTCTTGAGGCGTCGGGACTGCAAAGCAGAAGCAAATCTAGTCCTCCTGCTCTCTTCTGTGCCTTGCAGAGTGTTTGTTGGAGCTGAGTTTCCTATGAGTGACAGGAGCCYGTGCTACCAGTGAGGGTTGGTTCCCCCATCCCTACTCCTTCATGCCCCAAGTCCTGTGATCAAATGCACTTGTGAACTATGCTGCATTGAGAGCTAGTGGTTAAGACTTGGTTYGCTGAGAAGAGGGTGCGCTAGCTTCATCTCACTGAAGCAAGGTCATCTATATGTCATGAGAGACACAGCCACAACAAATAGGACAAAGACTGCTTCAGAATTATGTGGAAATATATAGTTGTCTCTTTGTGCAAAGGGACTATAAAATTCTGCATTGAATTTAAAGCAAAGAGAACAAGAGGAAGCAACAATATGCTGTGAATGCTCTTCCATCATTCTGCAAGCTTGATTGTCTCTTGCTTTACTATGAGCCCCAACATGGGGCTCAAAGGGTTCGAGATAAGGACAGGTTTGATTGGAATGTGCTAGATCGAATTTATAGCTGTTTCTGCTGTTTAGCTATTAATTGGCAGGCTCCTGTGCTTGCCATGGGGCTTGCTTGCCTTACTGTATATTAGAGTCTAGTGCTCGTTAGTGGCTATGAGGATGTATTGGATAGTGTGGGACCTGAGCATGACGTAAATGGTATGGAATAAGGGGTGGAGAATGTGCTGGTTTTGRCTGGGATAGAGTTAATTTTCTTCACARTAGCTAGTATGGGGCTACGTTTTGGATTTGTGCTGGAAACAATGTAGATAATATAGGGATGTTTTCRTTATTGCTGAGCAGTGCTTACACAGAGCCTTTTCTGCTTCTCACCCCACCCCACCAGCGAGTAGGCTGGGGGTGCACAAGAAGTTGGGAGGGGACACAGCTGGGACAGCTGACCCCAACTGACCAAAGGGATATTCCATACCATATGATGTCATGCTCAGCATATAAAGCTGGGGGAAGAAGGAGGAAGGGGGGACATTCGGAGTGATGGCGTTTGCCTTCCCAAGTAACCGTTACGCATGATGGAGCCCTGCTTTCCTGGAGATGGCTGAACACCTGCCTGCCGATGGGAAGCAATGAGTTAATTCCTTGTTTTGCTTTGCTTGTGTCCAAAAGGCTTTTGCTTTACCTATTAAACTGTCTTCATCTCAACTCGAGTTTTCTCACTTTTACTCTTTGGATTCTCTCCCCCTTCCCACCAGCGGGGAGTGAGTGAGCGGCTGTGTGGTGCTTAGTTGCTGACTGGGGTTAAACCATGACAGGATTATATCACCATACTCCTTTTTAAATGCCTGGGGCTTAAACTCCTTCTTTAATGTTCCCTTTTCTCTGACACTAAGAATTGAAAGTTATTTGTAAAATGACGACATGTTTGCCATTCACTGAATGACCTCCAGCCTAGCATAAGCATCAATAACCATCTAAATGCCCCTTCACTAGAGCTCTGCATGGTCTCTATGATGCGTTATCTTGCAGTCTAATATACAAAATTCTGTGGTGGAAATCAAGACAGTCATGGGGTTAGGAAATCAACTGTGTTAGCTGTTGAACATTAAAGGCATATGGAAAATGGAGTCCCAGGCTGTTGGATTGCTCTGTAATTTTACAGGTTTTGTGCCACTGCTGTTGGGTCAGAGTAGTGAAATTTTTAGCTGAATCATATAGTTCAAAAGCTGTGATTGAGTTCACCAAAGTTGAAAAATGTTGGCAAGGGTGTCAGTCCTTTAAGACTATTTCAGGAGTTCCTCAATGAAATTAGCAAGCACTTCTGTATGGCTGTTATACTGTTCTATCTTTTTAATTGAAACACATTTAAAACACTTTGTTTTACGTGAATGTTGCTGACCTGCTCCTGCTCTTCATTTCATATAAGTAGTAACACCATTCATTTAGTCGAGTTACCTGGGATGCCTCAGCTTGTTTTTGAGGTAGCTGTAAATATTCAGCCTTGGACCCTGCTGCTTGCTAATTTGCTGTGCGGGGTCAGCAGTTGTTCTGTAAGTATTATTGTATAGATTACTTACAGGTGCACTTACAAGTGAAGTATTATAGATGGCATTTAGCAGACATAATGATTGTTAACCTCACCACTTTCTGTTACATCTTTGCTTTCACACATTGATAGCTTTTNNTTTTTTTTTTTTTTTTTTTTTTTTTTTTTTAATGCTTTATATGCAGGTGTGTTATTTGGAATGGGGCAGCAAGCCATCTTTTACCATTTGAGCTAATAGGAAGATGAATATACATTTACTTATTTTTGTATGCACAGAGCCCCCTTTTGAAATAAGTTCACATCGAAGCTGATTGCTGTTTGTTTGTATGGATGATAGATTCTCATCTCATGCAGTGTCAGTGCACTGATAGTTCTGTATCTTTCGGTCACTGATAGGGCACAGCTGGCTTTCTGTTGGATGGGAGTATAATGGTGGAGGGAACTGAGAGGATCTTAAAAAAAACAAAACAAACAAACAAACAAACAAAAAAACAAACCAAAAAACAAACCCAAAAAAACCCCAAACCCCACCAGAGTATAAAAGCAATAATGATGTCACTGGAGCTTCTGAAACAAAAACTCACATTCATTACTGCTTGCACAGATAGTAAAACACTCAGATAAATTCCTTTTGGAAGGTCTTGTTATTTTCCATCAGTTGGAGCTTTCAAGAGCAGCTTACACCAAGTTCTGTGAGGAGTCACTTAGGTATAGCAGATTGGGCCTTAAAGCTAGGAAATACACTAGCTGGCCTCTTAATGTATCCTGTAGTCTCTTTTTTTTTCTTCTTCTTTTTTTTTTTTCCCCTCCTGTGACTTAACATCAGATAAGGAGGTGGGAAATACACTTATTCCAGACATCAAAATGTTCATGTTGTCTGTATCCAATTAAATGTGTGCAGGACTGCTGGAAACCATTTAAACTTGTTAGTCTTTAAAGAGCAAAATATTAATTTTAAGAAGGTACAAGAAGTCAAGGWAAATAGTGGACTTCCAGGTTTTGTATTTTCTTTACTGCATTTCGCTTGCATGTCTCTGGTCAGCTCTTAAGATATTTTAGCAGTTTCACAGCAGCTTTAACATTACATTATATCTCAAATCTGTGTGTATACGTATATAAGCTAATTTTACTTTCTGAAAGTGGAAAACAGAAGAGACTTTTTTTTTTTTCCTGTTTGCAAAGCTCATCCAAGTCTGATTTATGCAGAAATTGAATATGAAGCAAAGAAATGAGGCAGTTTATTTACACAGGAGAAAACATAATACATATAGGTTTCAGATTTTTCAAGATCCAAAATAACAAATCCCAGGCATACTTGTGGATTTGCTTTAGATTTTAATATCCTGAGACCTTAATCAAAGCTTAATCAATGTGGAAAATAGCAGCATCGAGAGTAAAACCTAAAATCAAAGTCTTAAAAAGGAAAAAAACAAATAACCTAAAAAAAAAACCCCAAGCAAACAAACCACCTGAAAACAAGTAAAAGGGCTAGCAGCTTCTCTTCATAAGTCAGTTCTCAGCAGCTTTCAATTCTAGCGAGTTTGGACCTCATCTAAGGGATTAGGACCTTTAAGAACAGTGCTGTTAACTAGTGCTTTGTCCAGGGAAATTACTAGCTAGAAATTTAACAAATTTGTTTCTGTGTGACATAATAAAAAAAAAATCTATGCTGGTCTCAAAGGGATCTTGTTGAAAAATGTGGATAAAAGGAGAGGAGGGGGGATGCTTCCCCCCMAAAAAATCCCAAACAAACAAAAACCAACCTACAAACAAACAGAAAAACCAACAACCCAGTAGTAGATTTTACCCAGTACAAAATACAGTAAATCAACAGGAGGGACCTCTGATTGTTGACCTCTGATTGACACCTGCTTGTTGATATGTTAGAACATTCCCCATCTCTGACCTCTACAGAGAGAGGGGAATTTGCAGTGCGCCCAGCAAGATTAACTAATCTGAACTATTGCCAAATAATTTAAAGATTGAAAAGAACTGACTGTCAGTTGTCCCCTCCACCAAAGTGACTATACCTGATCACAGCAAAGGATAACCAGTTCTTAAGGTTTTTGTCTTGCATCTTTCTGTAAATTATAGCTGTGCTGGATTACATGTAAGTAATTTATGGAAGCAGGTTCTCCTTTCCATCCAACTCTGACCTTAAACATGAGGAATATGATTAACAGTGTTTGTGTAGTACTGCCTGTGCATAATTAAAAAGAAAATTGAGAATTTGAAGTTGCTACAGGAACATTCAGTTAGTTAAATTTTACATAGAGAGTACACATAGTAGCTTTTGGATTGCTTTTAAATTAAAGCTATTGCTGTACATCCAGTTGCAGTTGAAGCTGCTGGAAGGCTTTTCCTGTCATTTCCTAGCTTTGAATTTTATTTTGAATGGCAGTCGAATTTTATCAGCACTGGTGCTGATTCTTTGTAGCTCGTGTTGATGGATTGTCTGCCAGCCTTCCTCTCTGGCAGGACAGAAGCTGGAGGGATGCATGTGTTTATCAGGCCAATTGAAATAAATGGGAAGCTGGCCAGTCAGTTCAGTAGGAGAGGAACCTGTCCCCTCACAATTAATTTATTTTGTAGTTGTGACTTCTGATGTGGGTTCTGTTTTGTTTTATTTCTTTTTTTCTTTTACTGTAGCTCCTCTTTTCCCTTCTATTCTTTCCTCAAAATTATCCAGTCAACATTGTTCCTGGGCAGCACAGCAATAAGAGAGTAGTTTGGAAATATTTATAYGTACAGTTTTTGACCAATTGTTCAGTGGCTTTGGTGGTAAAAGCTGTCTGTGTGTCTGACACAAAGTAGTTAGTTTTGCTACAAAAGGAAAATACGATGATGCTACAAAGTGTTGGGGCCTCAAGAGCTCCTCATCTAGAARAGCTTTGACTTCCATGACAGTGTCAATGAGGGTGTCTGTGGACCTGCTTGGTGCAGGTACAGCAAAGGCTGTCAGGAGAGGTGTTCCTTCTTTTTTTTGTTTTTCTACCCACAAACATAATTCACAATTATGTATGCTATATAAGCATATATGAAAGAAGAGTACCATTCTGCTTCCATAGCAGAAGGGCACTGGTATGTCAACGAAATCTCTGTGTATATATGTGTGAGGTTTACTTGCTTTTATGCTTATAGTTGATTTAGCTGCGGCAAGCGAAGCATTGACTTATAGACCAGACTTAAGCCACGCCAAAGCTCCAGTTGCTCAGGATGAGTTAAAAGGATGCTGGGTTGAAACCACACCTAGGCAGTTGTTCAGCAGATGGTGTGACTTATATCACTTGAAACCTTCCTGAGGTTGACTAGTGTCACAGAGCAGCTCTGCAAATTCAGAGTCAATCTCCTGGTGCTCCGTTTTGAGACTTTGCACTCTTTATGAGAGTTTCATGTATGGGGGAAATCCTGAAGGGTAAGGCAAGGTTTGTACTACAGACTTTGACCTGTGTATCGGTAATGCTTACAGGTATCAAGATCTTTGTTGGCTTTAACTACATAACCGAAAGCCTCTAATGCAGATACTTTAACACAGGCAACACTTTCACTTCTGGAAATGAGTGCTCTGCAAGCTGTTCGGGGTAAAGCACAGCCTTGTGAGTGTAGTCTGTGTCCCCATATGGAGGGGGCAGGGCTTTCCCTGCCCAGTTACAGTTATATTTAATAACCATCTAAGCAGTGTGAATCCAAAAGAGAAAAAATGTTAAGGAGGGCAGCTTGAGAGTCAAGCAGATAAAGATCTGCAGCTTCAACACTTGGACTGCCAAAGGAAGTGGCGCAGTGGCTTAGCTGCTGCGGATGCAACAAGAATAGCACTTGGGCGGTGTGTGAACATCTCATTTCATAATGAGTTGACCTCAGTACACTGGAGATGATTGAGCTCTGCTATGAAAGCATCTGTCTCCATATTGCCACTTCCTGCTACACATGGGAAATTTACCTTTCAAGTTCCTTAATGAAGAGCTCGATTTTTTTTTTTTTTTTACTTAAAAAAAAAAAAGGGGGGGGGGGCAATATTGAGGAAACTTCTGTTAAGGGCAACTTAGTGTTTGGCTTTCTGGACTTTTGACAGCAGTGGTCTTGAAAGGTCGCTGCCTCAAGACTTTGCTTCAAACAGTATAATGACTTGCACTGGGTTCAAAGTAGAATGAAGGGTGTTATCTGCAATCCTATCTTTTTAGGGTGCTGGCATATTCCTGCTGTTATTGAGAGTGCTTTTGTATTAGCTCTTCTTTCTTTGCCCAGAATCCACTGTGGGAATGACATTTRGTACTGTATGCACAGGCTTTGAGCCTTTCTAATGACTTCGGTAACTGTGAACAGAGGATTTAAATGGTCATTTTGTAACTGTGGGAAATAAAATCACTGATATCAGATGTTCTTCCTTGAACTGACTTACAGGGTTTTCGCTTGGTAACTCAATTTCCTAGTTCCCTGTGTCTCTATGTAGACTACTGTTCTTATGTATTGGTCAGTAGTAATGCTGCTGCTGTATTAACCTGACTCACAGTAAGGAGTTTTGTCACTTGAGCCTGTGGAAGAATTTCTTCTTCTGTCTTAGTCTGCAATCCTGTCATAAGGTCATAAGTTAAATTTTTGTGCTAACAAACCTCTTTAAGTCAGTAGGAAACTAGATCTACTATGTAATGTTTTGCTTTGTCTTCTGTGACCTTTTTTTTTTTTTTTTTTCTTTCTCTCACACCCACAGCTGCCATAGTTGTGTTGACAAAGCCCCAAGTGTAAGCCCGAATACACAGAGGGCACAGCAGTTGTCACTTAGAAGGAGCAACAGCAATGCTAGAAGAAAAAAAAAAAAAAAAAAAATCCTTTCTTTTAGAGTACGCTACACCTCCACGAGGAGGGTTTTCTGGCAGGGACATGGGCAGAGCGTGTTGCAACATGGACATGCTCTGCACGTCTCCTTTCACTGCAGCGGGCTGTTTTTCCTGCTGATGGAGTGTGAAGTCTGTGTGAAATTATCAGTCAGTGTCTGGCTTCCCCAGAGAGGCTGGGGAGTGGTGAGAGCTGGGTCATGGCCTTGTGGCACCACTCAGTGGAGATGGCCATATGGTGTGGGAGAGGGCGCTTAAAAGGGGTGTCACAACAGATGTTTGATAGCATACTTACTGCCAAGAGCTTTAAGTGTCAACTAGCTCCAGTAAGGTACTGTTAGAGCTGTCCCAGGGGTGCAGTTAAGGAGGAATGCTGTTTAGATAACACACAGTGTAATTTATTATTTGCATTGGTACTGCAGTGGCTATGTTTTGTCAGGCAGACAAAGGCATAACAAGACCCAGATGTTGGACATTGGAGCCAAACAAATTCATACTTGAATTAGGTACAGATTTTTAAYGTGGGGAATAATAACCAGCCATTTGAACGTTGTACCTAGAGAAGGGTGGATTCTTCATCAGTGTAAATCAGTTGCAAGTCATACTTCACTGGAAACAAGAATGAATTTCAGGCTATCCTTTATACAAAAGGCTAAACTAGATTGTCAAAGCGATCCTTTCTGGCCTCTGAATCTATACATCTGAAACACTTAGTCCACCAAAGGAGAGACTTCTTTTCGTTCCTATTTAAGTCGTCAGGATAGACTTATGGGAAAAGAAAGGAACTGGTATATCCTGGGGTACTGCAGCATGGAGTGTCAAGTGACTAGTCTCGCGTTGCAAAGGAGGTCTTTGAGAACTGGGAGCAGATTTCAGAGCTCTTGTGATGCGGTTCAGAAATTGAGGACTGTACTTCCTCCTCATGTTTTGAGTAAGTTGTATGTTTAAAAAAAACCCAAACAAAACAAACCCCTCAAAAACCCCTGTAGCACTTGGTTATGGTTCCTAGGCAGCAAGAAGAACTTACTGCAGTAAGACTCTACTACACAGTGTGCTGAATTTACTGCTAGTTACTATGAGCTATCAAAAGCTTTAAAATTATTTCCATAGATTCTATCCTTATTTATCTATAAATATTATAATTGTGAATCCCACAAGGAGGAAGAAAAGGCTTGAATTTAGACAGTGGCGTGAATAGTTATGCTGAACTTATACAAGATTATGCCCAACTATTCTGTTTCTCACCCAGATTTACATTTGCTGAATACATTTGCTGAAATAAATAGCCAGTTTCCTTTGAGAACAAAGTTGGAACTGAATAAATATAAGGCTTCAGAGTACTAACAAAGGGACTGAACTCTAAAATAATGCAGTTATACAGCCCAAATAATGTAAATTTGAACAAGAGAGAGGAAATCTAAATTTAGGGATATATAGGAAGAGCTAGTACTGTTTTGTGAGAGTTTTTAAACTTATAGTTTTGTAGTCTGATCCTTTGCTGTTTAATCTTCCCTTTTCTTCTTATCCCCCAATGGCAAATACATATGGAAATATGCATCTTATGATTACAACAGTAGGTAAAAGGAGTTTTGTCACTTCTCTCGAGTGGAGGAGCCTATCGAAAGAGGAGAATGTGGCAAGGAAAGCCTGCTGTTCTGTTCAGTGGAAGAGCCTGTCAGCTGCGAAGGTCATCTGCACAGGATTGTCCCATTCACAGCTTCCCCAAGAGCATACATAACAGACCTTGGAAATACGCACTGGTTCTGTTACAGTTGGATAAGAAATTAATTTCAACTGCAGCAAAGAAGACTGAAGTTAGATATTAGGGGTGAAAAGTATAGGTAGCAGGCAGAAGCACTGGAATATGTTGTTTGAGAAGATAATGTAGTCTTGTCACTGGGAGCCTTTCCTTTTTCAGGGGTAGACAGAGGAATTGTCTAGAGAGGTGATTCTACTTAGGGACAGAGGAATGGACTAGATGATCTTCTGAAGACTTAGATGTACAAAAGCGTAGGAGATTGAGATGTGTATGTAAGAATCATATACCTAGAGTCAGAGAGAGCTTTCTATATACATATCAGGTGCTGAAGGACAGGCCATTTCTGCAGACTTTCTCACTCAGGTAGTTATACTAGCTTCAGTTGGACTACTCAAACAAGCAGAACTTACTCTTGTGTTTTGAAGTTTTCAGTCTGTAAATTACTAATGCTTTCTTCTGCAGTACAGTAATGATATTTATCCAAACATGATTTTTAGCAAAATCACAGATGACATTGAAAGTACACAAATGTATGAAAAGGAGTATGAGGAGTGAAGCTCCCTAAGTTTTGAAATAAGGAGTGAAAACTATGTGTAGAAATTGCTGTGAATTTGTCAGACAGTGAAATCTGTCTCTGTGATTTCATTTCATCAGTTTCCATACTACTGCTAATTGGCATTTGAATTTCTAGAGATTTCAGAGAGATTACCCAGAAGAAAATCTGGACATTTACAAGGTCTCTTATTCTGTTAGTTTTTGCAGATCATCTTTTGTGTTGATAAGAAACAGAAGTGTCTTCTAGAGACTGTGACAGGAGTTTTCCAGGAATCTACTTTCTCTTGTGTCCCAAAGGGACTTTAGATTATCAAAAAGAAAGCTTCTTTCAGAAAATGGCTAAGTTTTTTTTCCACAAACTCAGAGTATGTGTTTCTGAGGGTAAGAATCAGCAAGAGAATGCATCTAAAAAGTTTCTCTACAGTTTAACCCACTTTATGCTGACAGAATTAATTTATGTCATTTTCATGCATGTCACTATAGAGACAAACCCTGTTGTTAGTGTAATTTATACAGTCGTTACTATCGCCAATGAGAAAGCATGCCTCAAATTATAGGATTCCTGGTGATTGGAGGTACAAGAGTTATGGAAGCTGTGTGCAACGTGTTCATATGCTGCATTGGCAGATGGCTGAGGTGAACATCCACTCTCTCTTCAGCTTTAAAAATCAGAATTGGTGGCAGCATTGTCAAAACATGTCAGCACTTGAAGCGTGGTGCAACAAACCACTGGCTCCACAACACATCTTGGCGCACAAGTTGGGGCTTTGAAACAAATCATATTCTTACTATACAACTGGTTTTTTGTTTGGTTGGGTTTTTTTAGTTGCTACGTACTTAAAGTTTGAGCTACTAACCTAGAAGACTGTAGCGCTTAGGAAAAGGGTATGGCACTGAGATGTTTTCCTTGGTATCTCGCATCAAGAAGCAGCTATGCTTATATTGTGAATTATACTTAACCCTCCGCCTGGAAGTTTAATTTATTTTGATGGTCCTGGATAGGCATGTTCRAATGCCAGTGCTTGGTAGTTCATGACAACTGCTTCATAGAAATAAAATACATCGAGATGGTAAGGGGAAAAGAGGARACTGGGGAAGAGTATTTTCTGGACTGCTATATCATAAGTCGCTGAATAGTCTGGAGTAGCAAAAGCTATTGGTGATCTCCCTAGGGAAGGGAATAGGGGTTTTGAATCTTGTATCTTTTCTGCTACTGCTCTCACAGTAGGCTATGACTATAGAGGGCACAGAAGGTAATGTCATAAAACAGAGGAAAGAAATGGAGCAAGATTCAGGAATAAATACAAGTAGTCTCTAAATGATATACTGGCTTGAATTTACTAGGTGGATGCYAAAAGCCATTCTTTTTTATTTAGAGAAGACGACACCACGCCTGAGAGGACAAAGACGACATTTTGTTCTTTAGGGGCATAAAACTAGTTTTCCTAATTATTCCTGACATTTTGCCATTCATGCTATGAGCTTCCTTAGAGGATAGAAGTGAATGGCCAGTCTCCTGTGAGAGTGAAACATGAACTGTGTGAGTTTAAGGTTTGAAATGTGCTAGCATCAGCACCACGTTGTAAAATGATGTTGTCGGAGTTCCAGAATAAGACAATGCGGAACAGTGTAAGATACCTAGGGTACGTTACAGAGGCAGACACAGTAAGCTTCTCTGAATATAATATAGAAAAGTCTAAATTAGGAAGGCATTTATATGCAGCTTTATACTTCCGAAATTTAGGTTTAAGTAGAAGGCTGAACTTTGAATGTATTATTGCTGTATTATTTTAACACCCTCAAGTCCTTGCAGGACATCTGTGGTCGAGGAGGTAGATGACAAAATGCTATTCCTGCCTTGAACACTTTAAAGTCTCATCTTGCACAGAGAAGCCCCCTGGCTGAACCTAGCACTTCATGGAGTCCTACTCAACATGGAGGTGTTCAGAGCCTGTGCAGAGGTAAAGCTTACAGCACTGGCAGCCAAAAAAACCAGYGGCTAAAAAAGTGTAGGTATTTGCCAAAGAGGTATTTTGCAGATCATTACATTTATATGGGAATTCAAAGATAGCTACACATGCATTGTTTAGAAAACTCTCTGATTCTGTTCTCATGATGTTCTACAAACCTCATAATTCATTTTAGTTTTTGACATCCTAGTGCTTTACAACATTTTATATGTATTAGGGAGGTTTTGTCCTGACACTCCGGATGTTCATTCAAGTTCATTGTTTCTCAGCTATTTTGTACAAAGTTTTAATTTTTTTTTTTTTTCATAGCCACTAAATTTTTTTTTTTGCCTTAAACATTAATATTGCTGGTTATTCCACTTTTATGCAGGTGTCTCTGGGAAAGGCTCTTGTGTGCAGTGAAGTACAAACAGTAGCATTTTGTCAGTCTACTCATTTTCAGTTATCGTGAACCTGAAGGTACTTGGATTCTTTCCYGAGTCCTGTGCTGCATAATGTTGGGAAAGCTTTTAACCTTGTTGTGCCTCAGTTCCTCATCAATAAATTATAGACAATGATACTTTTTGAAATACCCTGTTGAAGAGCTCTAAAGTTTAGCTAGTAGTAATGGTACTGTTTTGTTTGGTTTTTTTTTTTTTCTTTTAATGTTCATGTTAATTGCAGATTTCAAGATAACACTGTTTGCTTTGTCAGAACCTAAAGAACAGTCCCTGAACCCTTTCAGAAAGGATGTCATTGCTGTTTCTTAGATTGTAGCCTCTGCTTCTGGCAGTTTGAATGCCATCATCAGAAGCAAAGCAAATGTAGTTGAACAGATGTGGTATAGAAAAAAAATACAGGCCCCCACCAAGGTGTTTGGTTTTTTTTTTTGGCTTGTTTTTTCTGAGATAATCTTGTTGATCGCATTGTTGATTTGACTGCTGTTTTCAGTTCATGATACAGTTCATGATACATGACACAGATTACAAAATCTGTGACAAAATCACAGGAAAAAGTATTTTTTAGGAGACAGGATTCAGAATGTTACGGTATTTAGGGACTAAATTAAGAATTCGGTCCTTTTCAGAGGTAAACTGACCATTGTGGAAATGTGGCTGACTACGGATGGGCTGCTGACATTTCATAAAAATGTTCATATAAACCTAGAGCAAGCTCTGCTTTTATGAGAAACGCAAAGAGAGGAGACTCCTTTGGTTTGGGGATTCTACCACCACCCCCACGATACCGTGCTAAATGCAACATGTCTTTTCAAGTGACCTTTATCTTAACTTTAATCTTTCTTAATCTCTTTGGGGAAGTTGTATTATCTGAATGTCTTCTATGTGTAAAAATGTACTGTACCATCTTTTAGCACCTTTTACGCTTTTCAGATGGATGTTAATGTTATTACATTAATAATAGCATTATGAACAGGACTGTCTTTTTGGGCATTTAAAACAACTTTACAATATTAGAACAGTGCTTATACCATTTGTGTGATTAAAAATACTGTCAGTCACAAATAAAAATGGGATCGAAGAGGCTGAGATTAGAATTCCTGTATTGAAAGCCACGAGTTTTAAATAATAAGTATTTTTCTTATTAAGGGTTCGGGTGCTGAGAGAAGATGCATGAGCAGCACCTGTAGCATCTTTTGAAGGTTCAGATTCCCAGTCATTTCAGAATGAGGCAGTATATGTGGAAATAATTGGAAAATAACCTTGAAGGTTTCTRTGCCTATTTGAGTGTGAATGGATGTATGTCAGACCTAATTAGGTCTACTGAGGAAAACATAAATGTCAATCACTTTTTACCAAATGCATCCAGCTACTTTTRAGACTGTGAATGGGGTCCAGTGAGCATACAACCTGCTTAACATCACCTTTCTATCTCATGTCTTTTAGTTCTGTCCCCTGTGATGTATGGCGTTTGATTTTTCTTGAAAACAAAGTCAAAGAGCTGGAAACTAGGCATTGCCACTCCAGTGCTTGCTTAGCTGATGTGTCCAGAAGAGCAGATGTAGCTTACCTAATTCAGAACATTTAATGGTGGTTATTTTACCTTCCGGTGGTTCATAGGGTTTAATCAGTTAGATCATGGAGCTCTATTTATTTCATTTGTTGGAAACTTGATGACCCCTCCAGTGCCTATTTTTTTTATTCTATAGCTATGACTTTATCAAATCCTATTGGAAGTGTGAAATGCACATCTGTTTTCAACCATGATTGTATGTAAAAGGATCTTTCCTGCTTAGTTACATTTGGGTACACCTACTGTGCATACTCATATCTTCTTTCTTGGTAAGTGATGTACTGCTGGCTTTGCAGGGCCATCATGAAATGTACTGTCTTGCAAATCTTTTCTGTCTGGGTGGCTTCTTCAGAAATATTTCTAAAATTCCAGCCATGTGCTTTTGTAGTTTGTTAGAAATGGGTATGTTTCCCTGGGGATCCCTTAAGAGCATACTAGGAATAAAAAGGGTATTGTCTAGAAGTAGCATCACTGAGTCAGTAGAGTCTCTGATTGTGCTGGAGAGAGCACAAGAATGCACCTTGCTTTTAAATTTGTTTGGGGAATTTGGAGACAAGTGGCAGTTTGATATTGTTCACATGAGAAAGTTTATTTAAAGTCATGAGCTGCACTGTGTAAGTAAACTTTTACAAATCCCTTTATGGACTATGTGATGTGAAAGCAGCTTATTCAGTTCAACTTAAATGCGTTCCTAAGAAAAAGAACTTAAATAAAACTAAAGTGAACCTAGTGGGAGCTGAAACAAGAGCATCCATGCAGCTTTTTGTACAAATATAATTAAGTTGGTTGAAAATTATACCTTCCAGATATCTATTCAGCATTTTCTTGGAGACAGTCCCTTACTGGGAGTGGAGGGGTGAGAGGCAAGACTTTCAGCTTCCAATGCTAGCATTCATAACATTGCAATCAGTGGAAAAATCATATAAGGTCTCGTTTTGGCCCTGATTTGAATAGTGGAGGGAAATTTTGGAAACTGTTCACATCCATGGCTTGTCACTAGCAGACTTAAGATTTGAGAAACTGACTTCCTCCTTTCAGTGTCTCACTTTCAAGAGATGAAGAGATCCCTTGAGGTATGTTTTGTGCCTTGCAATGCTCAGAAAAGTGCATGTGATTCAACAAAGATGTGGTCAGTGCATGTAGCACCAGATGGTCCTGGAGATTCCTCCGTAGATTGTGCTTCCGCTCTTAAAGTTTATTGTAAGTTTGCTCAATTTTAGSCTTATTTTCTTTCAAAGTGAATTTTTTTTTAAAAATTCAAATAGTCTTTTTGATTAACTCACTGTAAATGTAACAACTTCTTCAATATTTTAATTACTTCTTAAGGAAGCAAGAGAGAGTAGAATCTCCTGCTATATTGCAGTAATACAGATATGGTCCTTTAAGGGGTTTCTTTGCAAGTACTTCTTCCAGAGTGCTTGCTAGAGCTGCTCAAGCTGTTCATGGGTTATTACATTTGCTGGGTTTTAAATGTATATATAACTCCAATTAAATGTAATGGGATATATGCTTAAAAACATTACATATTGTAACATTGTTATCTTTACAATTGTTATTGTTATTTAGTTGTTAGCATTCAAGTCACCTTAAATTCTGTCTTTGGAAATGCTGTCTACAATGCCATGCTGCAGATAGCCCCAGAGTGAGCAGGAGGAGGACTGTTACATCAGTGCTCTTGGTACAGAGTGCTATGCTAATATAGCAGTACTCCTTTGAGGACCTCATATCGTGTCTTTGTGTATCACTGCTCTGTATTGAGTAGGCATTACCAACTGGCTCAGAATTCTGCATGTACTGGTTAGCATCCTGTCAATGTTAGTGGAATTGTTGTGATTTGTACGTGATTCAGATTAGCAGGGTAATTGTGACACTTCTGAAGGCTGAGACTTTAACCTATGCAGACCTGGTCATTAGGTCTAACATACAGAATAAGTGTATAGGCTGGCTAATAAGAATTAAAAAGCTAATTACTGAGAAAATGCTTATTCCTTTTTTCTTGAGAACACACTGTTCAACAATTCATTATTAAGCAACTGTATTTCATACAACATTACAGGTTTGCTTGATGTTATGCAGACAATGGCCCAAGTTGTTCAAAGGCTAAATTAGCGAGGGATGCTTCTAAATAATGGGAGAGGGTATCATTATTTCCTTGCATTGCATGTTCTGCAATTAGGGAACTTTGCTTTCAGGATGTTCTGTTCTTATTTTTCTTTTTTTCTCTCTTCTCATTTCTGGAAATTTTCCTAAGACGTTCCACATTATCTCATTATATTTTTCTGAGCATGAGGAACACTCACCCTTATATGAATGGTTTGATGGCTATTAAAAACAAAATTAAAACTTTTATTTGCATTGAAATATGTCCTGAAAGATGAGGCCTCTAGGCTAGTGGAAATTAACATGTAGACGGGTTCTTATCCAAAACCATTCATATACTAGTTTAAGACAACAGCTAAGATATTTGTAATATAAATGATGAGAAAAGAGAGAAGGGAAGCACCAAGTAAAGGTGAGATGACTGTGGTCAGCACTGTGAGTAGTAATCATGGCATGCAAACCGCTTAACTGCCAATCCGTGTCTGTGGTATTGTGGCACCAGGTACATTTTAAGAGATTTTTGAGGATAATATGTAGTAAGCTTGAAGTTTTCATCAATGTGGGATGGTTTAACAGAAAGCATTGAAAATTCAAATGGCTCACACAGGTCTTTTGGGCTGAAATTGTAGGACATTCGTGAGCAAAACATTAAAAAGATGTCAATACGGACAGAGAGGAGCCAGCAGCAGAGGGTAAGGACAGCATCAGCTGATAGGCTGTGGGGCAGTAATGGGTGGATCGTTCAGAAACAGTAGGAGGAGAGGGGTAATCAGAGGATGTTCAGAGTTTTGGAAGAGGATAAGGAGGAAAGAAATGACAAGAATACTTGGAAAGCAAAAATAAAAAATGGGGACAGACCCATGAAAGCTGACAAGTGACTGCATGCCAAGAACATGTTGGCATTGTTAACCAGAGTCTTGAGACCGTTCAGTACTCTGGTTCTCTTACAAAAGCCCTTCTGAACCAAGGGGCCTGATTCCGGTCATTTATTTTAGCAGTATGCCACCAAGGTGATGGCATTGAGTAGGAAAGACTGGTTATAGCGTAAAATATCTTGATGAGTATAAATCCCTCATTGTTTCATCAGGTTATGTGAATTAGACTAGTGGTGTAAGCAGAATTGGGTCTGGCACCTGTCATGCTTCTGTAGTGTCAGAAAAGTATTTTGTACAGCAATACAAGCTAATAGCTATAGATTTCACTTGCTCTATTGTTGCATATGCTTGCAACATGCCTTGGAGAAGAATCTTCCCTTTTAAACATTACAGATTTTTTAGAATGATTACCTAAATGCATGACACAGCTTACTGCTTTTTTAGCACTCACTCTTTGCAATTACACCCTTGCCTTTTAGTTTTGTTTCTGGTGCCCATAAAATCTCTTTTTATTCTTAAAAAAAAGCAGACCAGTCCATGCCCGAAGGAGGATGGATCTTTCAGTTTTAGCATGTGCAAAAAAAAGATAACGATAAACTACAGTCCATTCAAATTCTTCATAGGTGCTGTGTGTTTGAACACATTAGTTTGGATTTTGAGTCTGTGAACTCTGACCTTTTATCTTGTTTGATTTTGTTTTCATATTCGTATCTTAATTTTCATTTCACTTTAATTAGTTTCATTATATTTGATGGCAAAATGTTTGCTTTATCTTCACTGTTAATAGTCTAATTGTTTCTCTTGCCTTAAGTAATATCTCGTTAACTTTATAAGCCATCTTTTCCACATCATCTACAGAATTAATTTCCTGTGCATGTAGTTGTATTGTCTGCAGCATCTTTCCCAAAACTTTCTCAATTAGCATTTTTATTGTTGTATTGGATTTTTTCTGTAAGAATTAAGCTGTGAAGACAGTTGATAAAAATTAGTAGTATTAGTTGGTGATCTTTTCAGACATCACTAAAAATCTATGTATTCCCTATTGGGGAAACAGCTTAGAAGTTTAGAGGTAATATAGGTCTTTAAAAAAAAAAAACAACAAACAAACAAACAAAAAAAAAACCCCAACAACAAACAAACAAAAAACCCAACACCACAAACCAACAAAACAAACAAAAACCCCAACTACCATGCAATAACTGAGTGCTGTTTTCTAAATCCAAATTAAAATTCTCAATAACTTTTGATGTGCTAATAACAGATGTGGTTGGTGGTTTTACAGGAGAAGAGGTGCGTGTAGTGATTGTTTCCCCTAGTAAGTATTTTACTGCCATTTTCTGTTGATTACATTCATCAGAAAGAATTAGGCCTTGTAGACAGCAAACAGGTGCTGCAAGCAGGTATGTTTTAGCTCTTGCAATACTCTTCAGTATTCCCTTCCCTTCCTTTCATTGAAATTACATAGCAGAAATGTAATGAAGTAATCATGATAGACTACCACATCACCTTTGACCATCTTTCTTTTATATCTTTAATGGAAATATTGCTTTCTTTTTTGAGTGTGTGTGTGCAAGACATATCTTCGATTGTGACATACTTCTTGGTTTTCAGATTCCAGTCATTTATTTTAGCAGTATGCTACCAAGGTCAGTTGTGGATATTGGAAGACCGGTGGCCCTTGTTGGGAGAGGCAGTGCTACTGCGGGGGGTCTAGTTCTGCCAGGAAAGTCACGTTGTTGAGACAACATTTATTCACTACATCTTTAGCTCTTTGTTGCAAGTCAGGTTATTCTGGGAGGGACAAAGCACCAAAGAGTCAAGTKACTAGCATGACACTTACTATGTATGTGTCATCAATGCAGATGAATTAAAAAAAAAAAATCCCATGTAAAGTGGTACTTAATGGAACTCTGGTGATAAAAATATAACGCTGCATTTTTTTTAAAGAAAAAAACCCAGTAGATCCAAAGAAGCAGATTGTGTGCTCCTGTGGAGCTCTTGAAGGTCAGCTCTGACCCCAGTCTCAAAGAGAGCTGCTGTACTCACTATGTGTCATTTTCAGAAGAGTAAGATGAGATGAGCACCTGTATTCACAGACACTTTGTGCCTTTACTGTAGGTCTTGGGTTGAGAGAATATTACTCTGTCCTGGAAAATTATGCAGACTTTTAAAAGATGTCTTTGTCCTAAATTAGGACAAGAAGTTGAATTCTCAGAAAAGTCCCTAAATTTTAGCTAGGATCAACAAAAAGCATTTTCATTTAAATTACCTTAAAATGTTTTATTTCAAATGTGACTGTTGAAGTTCATGCTTTAATAGTGAAAATTCTTGCACAATCACAGAATCATAAATAGTTTGGGTTGGAAGGGACCTATAAAGGTCATCTAGCCCACCCCCCCTGCCATGGGCAGGGACATCTTCAACTAGATCAGGTTGCTCAGAGCCCCATCCAACCTGACCTTGAATATTTCCAGGGATGGGGCATCTACCACCTCTCTGGGCAACCTGTTCCAGTGTTTCACCACCCTCAGTGTAAAAAATGTCTTCCTTA
>JAYKAV010001643.1:65599-97065 GCA_035582835.1 Phoebastria nigripes
AGTCACTCCATCATAGAAGGCCACTAGGTTGGTGAGGCAGGACTTGCCCTTGGTGAAGCCATGCTGGCTGTCTCGAATCACCTCCCTGTGCCTTAGCATAGCTTCCAGGGGGATCTGTTCCATGATCTTGCCAGGCACAGAGGTGAGACTGACTGGCCTGTAGTTCCCCGGGTCCTCCTTTTTTCCCTTTTTGAAAATGGGGGTTATGTTTTCCCTTTTCCAGCCAGTGGCAACTTCACCAGACTGCCATGACTTCTCAAATACAATGGATAGTGGCTTAGCAGCCACTGAGCGAAGATATTTCACTTGGAGAATGATGAGTTGGGATGGTTTAACAGCTTCAGAGATTTTTGGAAACAAACATGTTTATCAAACCTCATCTTTCCTGTGTTTTATTAATGAGTATGTATTTTGAGACAAAAAGATGTTTTCTCAAAAATTTCCCAGTTTGGTGTATCTGCTGCATGTTTTTTCTTCTGTAAACTCAGAGCCTGGTGCTACATGATAAAGTATATGTACTTCTTATAGAAATATTTTCATTCTTATGTGCTTTAAATTTAATGTCTGCTTGTATTTCTTTGTATGACAACAAAAAACATGACAGTCAAGGAAGGACTACTTCTATAAATAATACAACCCTTACGTAAAATCCAAGACAGCAGTAGTTTATACCTATACTTCAAAAAGGAGGGTAAGACAATGTAAGGTAATTTAGATAGGTATACTTTTTCTATTAATGTTCATACATTTGCTGAACAATCCTGGCATACAGAAGATTATTGTGCATTGTAAAAACATTATGGTGAATTATAAGATGGAAGTAATTCTTTCAAACTATGCATAATTAAGCCTTGTACATTTTTAACTAAGTGAGATGCATCTAGTGACAGATTCTCAGCTGATATGCCTTGGTATTTCCTCATTAATTTTGATATTGTTGTGCCCATTCATGCTAGCACCAAGTGTGCATTTCCTAGCTTTAAGTTGTTTAATCAGTTGTTAAGATACTTCAAATACATGTGCTGCAGCATGAACATAGTTAAGAGTTTGACTTTAGGTTGTTGAACTCGGTGAGAGTTTTGTTTGCTACTGGGTTAGATGAAAGCTGGATCAGACCAAATTGACTGTATAGGGGAAACACAGAGTCAATTTTGTACAGCTGGAGTTAAAAAAACAAAGTATAGAAATGGGTAATAAGGACTATCAGTGGTATGGAGCGTTTCCATGCAAAGAGACTAAATAGACTAGAACTTCAGCTTGGAAAAAAGATGACTGAGAGAAAATACAGTAGAAGCCTATAAAATCATAATTATTACAAAAAAAGGCAAACCGGGAACAATTATTTTCTGGGACTTTTTTCCAATGCCAGAGCTGAGGGTGTAAAATGAAACTGTTGCATAGAAGGTTTGGAGCAAAAGAAGTAATTTTTGTGCAGAATGCAATTAAATTCTACAAGTTCACAGCCACCAATACAGGGGAAATTAGAAGTATTAAGAGTTTCAGAGGGATTAGGGAAACTGATGGAGAAATAAATAGCAGTGGCTATTAAAGGCYTGGATGCAGCCTCTGGTTCAGTTGCTAACCACTGGGTGCTGAATGATACAATAACGGAAGCATCGTTTCACACATGCCCAGTTTCTGTACTCTTCCCAAAGCATTTAATGCTTGTTATTGTTGGAGTCAGGACAATGGAGTATATAGACCTTTGATTCCGCCCCTCCCCGCCCCCCTCCAGCCTCCAGTACCTAGTACTTAATTTCTAAAGAACTAAAGGTATAGGCTGCTGTTAACTGGAGAAATAACTGTTCTGGATTAAGCCTTTACCCTGGCCTCCCAGTCATACCTTCTGACAGTTTGTCACTGCTGGAGGTTACCCCACCCCAGGTACCAGGGTGGCAAAGTGAGCGCTCCTGATCTGTTCTGGTTGTAGGGGGCACGTTAGTTCAGAATGCCCCACAGATACTGATGTTTTATCACACTGCTTTTGCAGTGATTGTCTGACCATGATGCTAGTCAATTCATTCAACTTAAATGAGGGGGAAAATTACATGATCAAGACAAATGCATCCACATTACATTTTGATTACTTTTTCAGAATCGGAGGATAAATACTGTACCCTTTGAAATCAATGGCAAAACTCTCATCGAGTAGAAGGACAGCAGGTTTTACAGCACTTGTTTAGTTAAATAGGTACAAGTCTGTATGCAGAGAAACTTCTAAAATTGTGAAAACATAATTGCGGAAAATAGTCTTATCCAGAGTTGAATTTTCTGCTGCTTCATCCTGTATAAAGGTTCTTAGTCAGGGTACTAATAATTAGTATGGGGTAACATAATAAAGTATTTTGTGCATGTTTTTTCAGCAGGCTTGGCTGTCATTCTCAAAGAATGTGTAGGGGTATGAGCCTTCTGATTTCAGTAAAATCCTATCAGAGTAATTTTCAGTGCAATGAATTGCATTATTTTCCTCTGTTACCAGAGCTATATCATCACTACTTTTTTTTTTTTTTTTTTGTCATCAGTAAATAAACAGTATGTGAGATCTTAAAGGGCATTTGACTAGTACAATGTTTCATATGGACTTCATTCCACATGTTAACTATTCCTTATAGAACTAAAGCACATCTCATAGCAAGCTAAAGGATAGAATAGCTTTTCCTCTTTGATGCTTTGTAAAGGGCTTGAGCTCCTTGCATGGAAAACTCTATATAGATGCAATACAATTATATTAATGATGATTATGGCAAAGCGCTGAGGAAAATGATGCAGGAAAGTGATTAGATCCTTCTCTCCCTTACAAAAAAAACCAAAACCAAACCCAATGCCTGAATAGTTCTGTTTTTTATTACTTGAGAGATGAAAGCTGTGTAAAAACAAAGCAAATCTGGCTTGTAGTGTGGGTATTTAACTTTCAGGATTTCAGTATATTTGCAGAGTACATACTTTATTACCTGAGCTCAGAAAAAATAAATCAAAAAAACTAGCTGCAACACACAGTATTCTAGCCTTACTTAAAAAAAAAAAAAAAAAAAAAAAAAAAANAAAAAAAAAAAAAAAAAAAGCAGCTGTAATTAGTTGTAGACATGTTACAAAATAACAAGCTTATTTTGAGCCATAGAGCATTACAGTTTGTAATACAAATTTCCCATCAGAACAGTGTGATAAAAACTTGTTTGCTAACCAGTTTGCTAACCAGTCTTCCAGTAAAAACCAAGTAAATATACTCATAACTATGTGTCAACACTATGTGCTGACTATGGAAAAAACCCTATTGAGTGTAGATCTCAAGAGAATTAATGACAAAGCAACATGTCGTCTTTGGTGTAACTGTTGTTCAGAACTTACTGAAATGACAGCTAATGAAGAGGTCACCTGAACCGTGGAATGCAATATTGGGCCTTAAGAAAGAAAGAAAATTGACTTTTGTTTTGTGTCCCTGTAGAGGGACTGCCACTATATAGCTAGTAAATGGTTGTTCTTTTGCTTTCAATTTTA
Source organism: Phoebastria nigripes (assembly GCA_035582835.1). NCBI lineage: Eukaryota > Metazoa > Chordata > Aves > Procellariiformes > Diomedeidae > Phoebastria > Phoebastria nigripes. The sequence goes on from JAYKAV010001643.1 coordinate 69,095, forward strand.
GCAAGTCTCTTGACCTTGTGCTGAAAAGCAGATGGGTTATTGAGGTCTAGCACCTCACAGCAGCTCACCAGTCTGCATTGCTGGAACATGGGATTGTTGCTGAACTGACTGTTTAGTTTGGATTCAGATTCCCTCCTCATAGTCAGTATGGTGAATATATTCCCAAATGGGAAGAAAAGGAGTTGATAAGCTGTTTTATATTTTCCAGTATTAGATTATATAATGTTATAACTACATATGGGTTGGACAGTTTTGTACTTTGCGAATGCAGTCTGGTTTGGAAACAAAAATCCTACCAATGAATGTTTTAAGTAATGTATTTCTCTGGATATGTAGTGAGTGCAACTTTTACCTGCTAGTTTATCAAGTCATTGTAAAGGTAACAAGAATGAAAAAGATTGTCTGGATGACAACTTTTATCTCACACAATGTAATCCTTTTCTTGCTTTTAACTAGCTCTGTTTTTTAGGTAACAGCAGGGGTTTTTTGTCCTTTACTCTTTCCTATTTGGCTAATATTACAAAACATAATTGTTCTAATATCTAGGACCTGTCTTCCAATTTGCCCTCTTAAGTTCATTTGTGGGTCATTTATACCTATTCATTCATGTGTGACCATTTTCCTTTCAATCCCATTTTCCTGCATGGAATCTTCCACAGGAGGTTCTGTATCTTTTACACAAAATTTTTTTGTTCTCTCTGTCTCTGAATGCAACAGTGGATTGCGTTTATCATTTTTTACAACTTTGTTGTCTTTGTGTGACTTGTAGCAATATTGTGGCCAGTTGGCATACCTATGTACTTCTCATTTTGCATTGGCAGTTGATGAGCTCCCAGCACATAGCACATTTTTTTTGGTTTTAGACCCCCAAATGCATCTCTCATGCTTTTGGTGCTGTTGAGTTTCATCCTATTTTTGTTATTTCATGCCTCAAAGCCATGCATTAAATTCCATGAGATACCCATCTCTTTCTTTGTGTTGATAACGTCTTCTGACTTTGTCATTAGTAAACTTTGTCTTATGCCACAGTTATTAATTAAAATATTAAGACTAGTCCCAGCACTGATCCCTGAGGATCTATGCTAGTAACATTTTCTTCAGTTTGGTACATTTCCTTTTGAAACAAATCAGTATCATTTGCCCATTAGCCAATTTCTTGCCCTGTTTAGCCCTCTTCTACTGATCCTTGTTCTCTGTAGTTTAAGTGATAAGATCCTGTGCAGCTTCATGTTATATTCCCTTGCAGTTCCAGATTTTACGGCATATGTCTTCTCCTGAAAAATCAGTAAAGAAAAAAAAAACCCACCCCAAAATACTTAATCTGACATGATTTTCCTTCAGTGAATTCACGTTCACCAAAATACACTTGAGTTCTTTACTTTAAAATGCTGTATTTTCCAGAATAACTGCAGACATCATTGGTACATGCTTTTAAGTCTTCTTTCTGATAATGTGCTATTAGCTGTGCAACTGAACAAGGCAGTAGCCCTCACAGGGTGATTTCCAGCCAGACAAATGTAATTCTTTTCTTAATATGTAAATCAGGATTGACTCAATAGAAATCCATGAAGTCACCCTGTTGTAAATTGTATGCAAACAAGAAGAGATTTTTAAATTCAGCATTGCCTTGTTCAGGCAAAATTCTAGTTGAGTAATTTAATATTGCAGAATTGCTATAAAATGCAATTATCAGTAATAACACATTGTACTTCTCTAGAATTCTTCAGACTGGAATACTGGAATTTTTACCAACAAAAATATATTACATTTCATTATACCCAACAGAGTGGGTATTAGCTAGAGATAGTGGAGAATTTTTATGTGAAAACAATTTTTATAGGAGTGTAGGAATATAAAAAATGTTTGCTGGAAGAGTACTCATAGGTTGAGGGTCAAAACTCTTGTCAGAACAAGAGAATTGAGACTCCTGAATAACACGTAGATGAGTAATCCATTAATTTGCAATACTGCTCCAAGGGATTTTTATTTATTTATGCCACACAGAACAGTTCCAAGAGACCCACGCCACAGGAGTACACAAGGTTGTGGATAGTGTGCTTAAGGAAAAAAAAAAAGCCTTAGCCATGTTCCTAGCATGAGCGTGCCTGCTGCCTGGGAGGCAGTTGAGCACATGTGAAGTATTAAACATGACTTTGATTTAGCTTTACCTAGCCTGGGTACCGATAGCGGCATGGTGTCTTAGAGATACTGAAGAAAACCATTTATTCCACATGCTCTTTATCATCTTGTTGCTTACTGTGTTACTAAGGCGACACACTTTTTCTGCTTCTTCTGAACTTCAGTTCCTGAACCTTCATTTCGTATCTGCATGTTTTGATCTAAAAGCAGTTTGGGAAGCACTGGGGAAGCCAGCTCATCCATTTACGAATGGATATCTGCTATATATTCCTGAGTGACATGAAACCCGCAGATTTCTACTAATTTCCTTTTGGATCTGGCTTTTAGCCAGTTTTTTCTCTCCATGCCACCTTCTTTTCTACTGATTTGTATTTCAGTCCTTCCAGTTTCATATGCTTTTCCATGTAGTTGCTTACAGTTGAAAGTCTCGTTCCTCATCCCAGTATAGACAGTAAGTTCCTTCACATGACTTCTGAATGTCACTTTTGTTTCAGTCAGTTTACTATGTGTGGCATAGCTTCTACTTTCTGTCTTTTCACGTTAGGTATATTTGTTTCTGGCTTTGATTAAGCAGATTTATTAAATGGTTTCTTAAGATCCCTTCTGGCTTAATTTTCTGTGGTGTGTGGTTTTTTTTTTTTCTTTCTTTCCTTCCTGCTTGAGCTTTTACATTAAGAAATTTTTGTCTGGGATATTTTTTGCTTTAATGTTTTAAACTGATTGCTATATAAATAGCAATAAAATTGAAATAGGATAAAGTGTGTACAGATGCATACAAATATATGTTTAAAGTTAAACTTCAAGAGAACCCTACTGGGGAAAAAGGACACTTAGGAAAAGTTCATTAACAAAACCATAGGTCCCATCATGTTATGGTTGTTTTAATAGGAATGAGAAATTATGAAGCTAGACTATTTTCTGTTGGTTCACTTATGAGAAAATGGTACAAAACCAAAAAAGGCATTTCCAGCTCATTCCTTGAAATGAAGGAGGCTACATCAGTGATCTATTTAACTGACTAGGCTGAACCTCCTCTAACAGAAGGCCTCTCTGTAGCCAAGGTGTCACATTTTAGTAAGACGCAATATTCACTTTCATCTGTTTCTATGACACTTTCCCCTGCTAGAGCTGTGGAAACATAGCTCCATTTAAACAATATTCAATTCTTTGCCATTAGGATGAATAAAACAAAAGGGAAGTGTTACAGTAATTTTGAATCCACTAAAATTCTCTGAAAGACTTAATAATAGCAGCTTTGCTAATTTTGCAAGAGGAAAAAAGTGTTCTTCAGTGGTAGTTTTGTCAGCTCTTTCCTACTGAGAACTAGGAACTGCTTTTATCTTCAGTAGAATGTTAACTCAATGCAGCTAATCAGGCTATGAATACTTTCTAAGCATACCGACTCAGCCTTGCTGTGGCTCTTCAGATCACTCTCTGAAGCAAGATGTTCATGAAAGGCTTGGGAAGGATTTGCACTTAATCACTTCTTTCAATTAAAAGCTTCTCCTCTTCCATCAAATTCTGTGAGGGATCAATAAATCACAGATTTGTGATATTAAAAAAGGAGTCTTTTGCGGTATTTGTTGCATAGCTATCTAATCTTCATCCAGAATATTACTCAGTGCTTTGGATTAAAGCCTCTGAAATTGGCCACTCTGTTTTTGTTTGGTTCACTGACTGTTTGAATTTCTTTTAATGTGTGTTGTCCATCTGTAGCATTTTATTCTCCTTTACAGTAAAGTTCCTCTGACAATAAACAGCCATGTTCTGATTGCATTATCCTGTATAATTATTACATGGCAGTACTTTTAAAGAAAGACTGCTTTTGTGAGACTGCTTCAGAAGTCTTCCAAGCAGATGCTGGAAGGCACTAAACACAACTGGAGCTGTCATTGTTTCATATATTTGCTTTTACTTTCCTCCTTTTTTCTTTCTCTCTCCACCTGCACCATTTAAAATAACTGAGTGCTGGCAGACCCTTACCCTCGCACACAGAACCACTGATGGCAGTGAAGCTCTCATCACATACATGATGGCAGTGCACAGCTGAGACTGCTTCTTCCTTGAAAGAGCAACAGCAACAAAAAATGTGAATTGCTTCTGCTTTCCTGATGTAAATCATAAACAGTAGCTCTGCTTGGGGAAGTGGGTGCCACCTGTAGTAAGAAACAGCAGCCAGTCCACAATAAGAAAAGATATGAAGAGAGTGTCATATGTCAATAGGATGGTAATTTTGGGGCCTGATGTTTCAATCTAATATATATTGAATAATACATAATAATTAATTATACTAGTATATGTGCATTATTTTCAAAAGACTTCTATTTCCTTAAAATGTTTCTGCAGTGGTTAGGATTAAAAGTTTATGTGACTGGCTTTTGGAGTCAACAGGAAAAATATATGCTAAGTGTAAGAGGGATAGCAATTTAAAGCTGAAAGTCAATTGATTTGAAATAAATATATAAAAGGCTTAAGATGAGTAATTTAATCTTATTTTATGATGAGTCAAGAGTATCCACACAGTCACTTCAGCAGAGTAGATGGGAAATGTGGTGTGTGTTTTTTTTTAACTAACACTATAGAAATCCACTATACCTGGATTTTGTGCCAAGTGTGCTAGATGGCTCTAGCAAAAAATACTTGTACATGAATTGTGTTTGGCCTGAGAACTGACATAAGAAACTAGATATCTCAGGGAAGACAGCAAAACAAACTGTGAACCACATCCTACCATGAAATTAAGTTGCTAGGTACTTTCACTGGGAGAAAATGGTTATATTTAAGGTCAGAATTCAGCCTGAGTTAAGGGAAYACGGCTCCCAATAACTTCACCTGGAATACTTGCCTGTGTCTTTGGGGCTAAATTTTTTTCCCCAACTGAATAAATAACTTAGAAATTCTCTTTTTGCATTTTGAGCAAGTAAAAAGAAAAAATGTCTACATACGAGTATGGATCAGTACTGCTGTGAACAGATGTTATTCAAATGCTACTTGCTCCTGGAAAAGTTGGTTGAAATGTGAGGATGTGGTTAATGAATTGGTGCAAGTGTTTTCAACTCGCACGTTCCAGTTTTTAATGACTTAGCAGAATCTAAAATGAGGTTCTTTTCTTCTTACCTGTTTTTATTTTTTAGTGTCAAGAATTTATTMAGGCAAATTAAAAAATGACTTAAATAGAACAGTAAAGAGAGCAGGAGAAGAAGCAATTTATAATTATTATAGGAATATCTATTTTGAACCTTTGGAATATAGTGTGTTTGAAACTGATTTAAGATTTGCCTACACAATTCGCTAGAGGAATGTCAAAATGCAAAAATTTAAAACTTTAAACTGCAAGATAATACATTATTTTAGTTTCATCATAACTACAAGAATAACAGAAATTCCTCTTTTTTTATTCACCCTGAGAATTTTATTGCCATGAAAGATCTCTTACAAACCAAAATTATACATATTTTTGTCATCATTAAAAAACGTCACAATAAGGAATTAACAACTTCACAGAACATGTTAAATGAGCTTGCTGTTGATGATGGTTTTGACTCCTGTAGGTGAGAAGTATGTGTAAGTGTAAGGCTTTACATTGGATGAATGTATTTACAATTTAAATAAATTTATTTAATGCAATTTTTTTAAATACCCGACAACTAAACACAGTCCATTGAAGTCAGTGGAAGGATTACAGCTGACTTCTGTGAATTAGGCATAAAGTTCTTAGAAGTCTCTTTCGAAAGAAGCAAATATGCCCCATTCTTTTAAGCGTAGCTGTGCAGCACATGCACCTGTCCCACTCAGGCTTGGGGAAGGAGAGAGAACTTAAGCCTGTATTTAAAATTAAGCATGTGCCTTAACTGTTGTTCCCCACAAAAACTGCTTTCCCTTTTCAAGGACCTTAAGTCATTCACTGAAGAGGTATTTTACTTCTGTGCCATAGATCTACTGTGGTATGTATTAATCGTACCAGTTTAAAGAGAGACTTCTTTCTAAAAGTGTATTTCATTTGTATCTTTGTATTAAACTGCAGTTGTGCAGCCTTATTCTTTATAAATGTTCTTCATCACAATGACTTTCGTGTTCTTTTTTTCCTAAATTTTTCAGTAAAAAAGACTCTTGCTTCATGTTGCATCCACTTATAATACAATTTGCATAATAATTGAAAGTAGGTCAATGACAAAGTGTAAATTGTATTCAGAAAACAAAAAAGTTGACATTTAGCACTATTTTTCCAAATACAGGGGAAAAAAAATATTTCGAGGTGTAAAATATACTGAAAATGAGAAAAAATGCAATTCATTGGAGCTTGCAATAACATGAGTATTCTGTAGTACAAGTGCACTTTTCTCCTCATTAAAAATATCATATAACTTATGCATTTTAGAACTTGTATTATGCTTCTAATGCATGTCTTCTATTACAAATGTGTATTATTTTTTATACTATTATAGGATAGAGGAAGAAAGGAAAATATGTAGAGAACTAACTGTAAGCAAACAAAATTGATGCTTTTTGAAGGATAAAGGAAAGGTGGTGGAGTTAATTGCGTACAGTTCCAAGTAGCTTTAGAACTAGCAGGAGGAAATTAGCTGTTGTGTGAAAACAGCATGAAATGTAATTCAGAGCAGCTGTCTAATTTATCAGCAAGAACAAACTGCTCATGTTCTTAAACTGTACTCAATTACTCTATCCGACCTTCTTTGACTTGTTCAGCCTGGTAGTGTTTGCTTAAAACTAAAACTAAAGAAAGTTTGCAAACCTTTTAAAATAAACTAAAAGAATCCCATGAGTTTCCTTTGCAATATACTTCCATTAATTTTTGAATTTATATAACCCTGCACTCATCGCTTCTTTGGAAGAGTTATATGACATTCTCTACTTAACAGTGCAGAGTCAATAAACTTACATTCTTTTGTGACCAATTTCAAAATATTGCCAAACTGATGGTATGTAACACCAAACTAAGGGATTTTTTGCTATAGGAAATGACTGTGAAACCTTGAGATAAAACTCTGCTGGTAGCCCATTGGGATTGCTGTTTTATTCTGTGATTGTAATATTTCCTCATGTACTGACCATGGCTCTGTTCATACTGTTTTTCAGAAAAATGTTTTAAACTCTATTCCCTTTACATTCTGGTTGGGAATTGAACAAAATATATAAACCAACAACAGAACAGATGTTCAACCATAATAAAACAGTGTAACAACACCAATTTTTAATCAYGTACTCCAATTTACACTGTCAGTCTCTTATAAAACCCCATCAGCTGTTGTTGCAAATACGAATGTTCTGTTACAGAACAGAAATTACTCTTAACATTTTGAATTTTAGTATTACTTTCTTTTTCAGTGTAGATAAGATATTTACATCACAGAGCCACAGAAGGGTTGAGGTTGGAAAGGACCACTGGAGATCAGCTGGTCAAACCCCCCTGCTCAAGCAGGGCCACCTACAGCCAGTGGCCCAGGACTACGTCCAGATGGCTTTTGAATATCTCCAAGGAGGGAGACTCCACAACCTCCCTGGGCAACCTGTGGCAGTGCTTGGTCACCCTCACGGTGAAAAAGTGTTTCCTGACGTTCAGATGGCACCTCCTGTGTTTCAGTTTGTGCCCGTTGCCTCTCGTCCTGTGACTAGGCACCAGAAAATTCTGTATATAATTCTGGCAAATACTGTTACTGCAGACGGGGGGGGGGGGNTTCTGGCAAATACTGTTACTGCAGACGGGGGGGGGAGGTATTTTTTTAAGGCTTCCATGCTGTTTAGATGATTTAGCAAACCTTCCTTATTATTCCTCTGATGAGCAGGACAATTGCTTCTGTAGAAAACTTGCGTGTCTTTGGTAATGCTGATCACAGTGGAGCTTTTTGGTGCTTGACCTAAAAAACCCCTTTCAGATGATATCATTTCTGCAACTGAAATGTAAAAATCAGCCTCCAGTCCTTTTTATAATTTTCCTGCTTTCAACTTTTTCCCTCTGTAAATTAAAGATCTCTTTTGCAGTAGAGAAAGCAGGTAGCAATTCTATTGCACCAATGTACTTCAGGTATATTTTTATCTGTATTAGTGATGCAACTTAGACCTCTTTGGACATACTTTTGGGTCGTTTTTAGGGTCTTAGTAAAACTAACTCAGTTCTAAAAGTATATATGTATATAGATATGTTCTGTAAGGTAAACAGAAACAGTCTAAGGTTGTATATATATAAAAAATAAAACATACCTCGGTAATAATTATAGCCTTAAATCTACAATTAAACCAAATGCTGTTGAGAAAATGCTAGTCACTAGGGGTTCTGGACAAAGGTATTGTCAAGTGAACTAGAGCTTGGATGGAATATTTATAGGAGCAGTGTAATGTTCTTAGGGTTCTGCAAGACATGTGCCAAGGTACTTTTGATTTAGAAACTGTAATGGTACAAAATAAGCATGGTGTATCTGTATAGGTAAGAGTGACCGTGTGACAGGTCTCAAAATACAGCAATGTACACGTGCTCCTTGAGAAGTCTTGCAGGGTTTTATACTTGGTGATATTTTGTCTGCAATGGAACAAAGTGCCAAATCATTACTGGGAGTGATTACGCACACAAAGATTGATGGAGTGGGAATTAAGTAATGAAGAGGAAGAGTATGGTATGCAATGGCATCTGGATTTCTGGGTGAACTGCTCATAGACAGGGTTAAGTGACTGAAAGTAAATACAATCTAGTATAAAAGTCAGAAACAAAATGTTTGATTTCAGAGAAGGAAGACTTTGAAGTGAGAAACAATAGTTCTGAAAGAAAGTGAATCTGAATTCACAGCTAAATGCTGTGGCAGAGCCTATTTCTGTGCAAGGGAACTTCATGGTACCTCTGATTTTGTCTTCCAGTAGAACTTGTACTAAATACCATGTCCAGTTCTGGTGTATACTAATTAGAAGAGCACTGAGAAATAAGGTATGGTATGAGAAGTAAGAATCATACTTACAAAGGAAGACTCAGAGCTGTGTTTGTTTAGCTTTGTAAGAGAAGTTTATAAGACCACTTGACTGCAGGGTATGACAGGAATTCGCTTATAGAGAGCACTTCAGTCTAACAGACAAGGGTATACCAAGATACAGTGTCTGTGTGAAGGATATTCAGGACACTGTGGGTGTTAGAAGGGTTCCTTCCCTCCCAGCTGATGTCATATTCCATCTTAAAACTTCTAAGTGCCTTCACCTCACACCAAGCTTGAGTTTCTTGTCAGTGCCTCTGTGACCTTTACTGACTCAACTCACATTCCATTGGTTTCCTAAGGACTCACCCACATCACTGAACATTTTTGCATCTGTCTAATCCTTTTTCATGCTTGGAATATCCTGGCTTGCCAAAGCTCCCTCTCTGCCCATTTTTTCCTTTCAAACACAGGTTGTTGCATGGGACCCACAACATTATCAATTGTAAAGTAATGTGGAATAAAGCAATGAAACTTCTTCAGGGGAAAACACCATCCATTCTTCTGTGCACTTGAGGTTACTTTAGTCACCCATTTGCTGCTTCTGGTTAATGTTGCACTGAATATTGATTTTTAGCTCACTGTGTATCCCATTGCATTGTTATTTTTTCTGAGRTGCACATTGTGGATAGCTTTTAGCTCAGCCAAAGGTGTTCTTTGTGTACCCTGGTGGAGGTGCCGGGAGGTATCACACAGTCCTGGGGCTTAATGCAGGTGATTGTGTTAAGCAAAGATCATCCTTACGTGCTGTCCCCATCTATGCATATGGTATGTAGGTGGGAATTTTGAAAGCACTTTGGTATCTTGGCTGGCCTAGGCTTGCTAAAAGTATATAGGAATTGTGCTTTATAGGAGGAAAAAAGAAAACAAACACCAAAATCCTAACATCCTACAGTTCCTTAAGACTGCTGTTTGAGATGACAGTCGCACAAATGAGCTTGAACAGTTCAGTTCCAAACATGTCTTCCTTACTCATGGTTTGTTGGTTGTTTTGTTTTTTGTTTTTTCCTTCCAAAACAATAGAGAAGCTCTTCCTTGTTTTCAAAGCTTTCCTGGCTCGTGTGTTCCAGTAGGGTTATAGGGCATATTTTTTGGGACATGAAGCATTTCTTGTGCCCACTTCTACTTTGCTATAGGGAGAGCTTTTGCAAAGTCAGTAATCTGAGGAAGGGGAGCATGATCGGTGGAAAAACAGGAGAAGCCTTTCCCTTGAAAATAAGCAGATGAATCTGCATTTACTCATCAGTTAATAACACAAGTTGTACTTCTAAATAAAAACATATGGAAAATAATTGTAAGAAATTGTTTCCATAATCATTTAATGATGAGATACGAGCAGTTTAAAGTCAGAAAAGACTTTTTCTTGCAAATCATTCACAGGTGCAGAGTTTGAGACAAATCTTGATTGCGAACATGACTTAACAGTAACAACTGCATCTCATTTTACCACAGATTTTATGTAAGTGAAAATGACTGAGGAAGGTTTCAAGTCATCCTTGAATCTTGAAAGAGCCTGTTGCTGAAGAGAGAGCGAGCTGATGCCAGATGCATAATAGTTCCCAAGATTTATAGAAGAGAGATGCTTGAGGACTGTAGGGAATGAGAAGGACCACAGTGGAATGGGAATGGCTAGTAAATTACAGATGACAGAACTGGCTGCCTGGAGTGGTTGTGAGATCAAATTATCTTTGTCATAGTAGTTCTATTTTTAAGTTGGGTGTGATGAGGAAGGGTTATTGGACTCAACCTTTGCCTATAACAGGTGGTTTATGAGTAAGTCAGGAGTGGTCAGGAAGTAAAAAAGTCAGTGTTTTGTTTTGATGAAACAGGCTTGAAAGTCTTCATTGGTTAGGGATGTAGTACACTAGTGTACAGTATATTTATTGTAGTCAAAAATGAATCAATTTGTCACCAGGACTTAGGTGCCAGTTCAGTAAGTTTGAGATGTTCCTAAATCTGCGCGTGTGTGTGTAGCTGTGTTGACCTATGTTGTGAGAAAAATGTGGTACCTGCTTCAATATCTTTTTAAGACAGTTCATAATCCGAAGTGGAAATGGAGGTGAACCTGGGAATAACAAGATCACAGATGTTTTTCTTTTGAATCTGGTTGTTACCACATAATGGGTTTGAGGTTATTTCCCTGCAGCTTGGTTGGCAGTAGGCTGTGCCTCCCCAGCTGATTTTCCCTTAAAAAGATTTGGGAGCCCTTGTATAAACCTGCTCATCATTGCATGTTGGCCATAAACTCTGACAAAGGAGCAGATCAGGCAGATAATGTGTGAGTATTGTTTCTTAGCACAGCTTTTTGCAGAGTGACTTTGTGGTCTGTGCCTTTGTCATTGACATGTTACACATTTGAAAAGTTTCATGTAACTGAAATGGCAAATAATTGGCATGTCTGCATTGAGGGAGGATAGTCATCATTTTTTATACATCTTAAAACTGTAATAAAAACTGCAGTAGTTTATTAAAATATCTGTAAAGGCTTATTTGTTTTTAGTTAGGACTCTCAGTAGAAAAACAAGTGGCAGGAAAAAGTTCTTTTTTGTAAAGATATTTTATAAAGATATATGTTGGGTAGGTCTGTCATGATCATATTATTAAAAAAAAAAGGTTTATTCTGATAATAAATGGATTTTTGGTTCCATCACAAAGCTTACTATTCCCTTGCTGAGATAAAGAAAGCACAAACAAAAGGTTCTCTTTGGAAAAGAAGAATCCAGCCTGAGAGTGGTGACTGTTGATAGTAGTTATGGATGTAGCTAAGGCATGATGTTTTGGTGCTTTTAGAAACAGTAGGATCAACATGCACTGCTCAAATCATTACTATGGCTTTGTTTCGTGTTCTTACAACTTTCCTGTGTGCCTGACCAGCTGCTTGAGAAGTATGACATGAGTTTGTCTTGATAGAGTTTCAAGGTTGGACTTTTTTTAATAATCAGGTGATTACTTTTTGTTTCATATCTGTATATGCTGCTAGCATGATTCAAAGTATGTGGCAAGTGGCACTTTGTTCCAGTGACTTGATCTGCATTTCCTCTCTCTCCTTTTGGCAATTAGATCTGGTTAGTAATCAGCTCTTTAAATCCAGAGCACTTCTTAGGTTCTTGGGCAGTACCGTTACAGTGAAGCTCTCATCTTCACTGGAGCCCATAGCTGTTACTTTAAAAACCGTAATAATACAGTATGAATGTGCAAAGAAAGAATAAAAATACACTAACTGTTTATCTTGTTGTCAAAAGGCTGTCCTTTCCTATAATCTTAGAATGCTTTTATTTTTGATATCCAAGTACTTTATTGTACAATCACCATTCCTGCTTCAAAGAGGGTGACTTGTTAATGATCTCTCTGTCGCTTAAGGGCAAGGATAACAAGGTCACTGGGGAGAAAAAAATTAGAGCAGAAAGTGTTCCTTGTGTGTATTGTTTTGCTCATTGAAGTCTCTCTCCTTTATAATCTTTATTCTCCATAAATTGTAAATAACATGATTTGACAGAAATATAGATTGCCTTACTATACAGTAATGAATGCTTTAAGAATCATGATCATTTGGGAAACTATGCCAAGAAGCAGAGAATTTTGTCTTCAGTCATCCAAAAACGTGCATTACAGAGCTCATCTTCATCTTTGGCATCTATCAAGCAGCTTGCTGGAAGCAGCAGAGCTAGTAAACAAAGCACGTTGGAGTAAAATGGTCTCCCATGGGGAATAATTTAAAGTCATAGTGAAGTGTTGTTTTTCAAAAGACATCAAATTGCATTTCCACTGGAATATCAGACATATGAAATGCATGTGTGATGGAGAGTTCAGGTTAAAAGAGGCTGCTGCTTCTGCATTCACTGAAAAGCTCAACAACTCACATTTATCTCAATCTCTCACATTCTGGCTCTGTAGAAGCCCACAGTACTTCTACCAATTTGTAAGAACATTATTTAAGGCATGACAAGATCTTTTTTTTATTTTCTTTTTTATTAGTCTGTTTTATACGTACAAAACCAGAGGCTAATAAGTAGATACTGTTTTATTGTCTCTCCAACTGGGCTGCTTTTATGTTTTCAAACATATACAGTATGTCTGTAATATATTGATAGACAGATACAAGGGCCTCTAATAAAGAAACAGGGAATTGAAACCACAATTTTCTAAGTTGTTTTGTTTTGTTTACTTGACAGCTGTCTTTTTTGTTTCTTTGCATAGCTGGAGATTGCATTTGGCCCAGGCAGTGAATCGGGTTACCTGAAAACCAAATTTTTGTCCAGAACCCTCAGCAAGAATCACTGCATTCTCTAAACCAAACCCCACGAAGAGTTGCAGGTATACACACTTGGAAGGTGTTTTAGGAAGAGGATGTGGAGATGGGTCACGGGCCAGATTTTGCACTTCCTCTCTCATACTATTATATTCTCTCTTCTTGACATCTGTTTAGCAAAAGCTGAACTTTGCTATGGTGAGCTGTGATAAACTACTGTGAACTTTGCAGAAGTATGAACAGGTCTTTGTTTAGGGAATTTTGAAAAATAAAGTTTAACAAAATGATTTGTAGATTGAACTGTTTTTCAAGATAGAGACCTGCCAAATCCATCACCCTTTTAGCCACAATTCCAAAGTATCTTACTGTTAGTAAACTCCTAATTACCAGAATTTCCTGTTAATGTCTCATAGACTTCCAAATAACAAACTGTACTGCAAATCTCACCTACATGTCTTTTAATGCTGACTTTATATGGATAGTCTGCTTTTGTTAGGATAATAATATCTAATATTACTGAGAGTTAAGTTAGGCTATTAGACTGCAGAAGCCCAATTCTTTGCGTATGATGTGATATCCATCTTGTGATCTCTACCATCAGGACCCACATGAAGTTACTTTTCACCCCTCCTTTCTTCTGTGTGCTGATTTCCTGCCTGCTTCCCCTTCCAATTACAGCCTCCATGTCAGTGCTGTCTTTTCAGAAGCTGAACCTGCTGATTCGGAGGTGGGTGGAGGCTGATGGGGCAGGGTGAGATGTTAGACGCCAGGGGCTCTGCTCTTGGAGGGCTGTATGCAGTGAGATGCTCTGGACAGCAGATGAAGTGAAGCCAGGGGTGGGGAACAGTTAGCTGGGGAAGGGGCAGGGGACACTCCTATGTGCTGTGGGCCTGGAGGATGTACCATGTAATGGGTAGGGCCAGGTGTGAAAGCGAAGGCAGTGCCATGTGGCATTTGGAAGGAGAGAGGCTGAACCATGTGGGGCAAGTGCTGCTGAAGCCAGAAGAATGTTTCAGCCATTTCCATGTGTTAAGGGGAGATGTTGGGGAGAAGGGCTGTTTTACTTCTGTCCTTGTCCATGGTCATCACTGCGCCACATGGTTGGAGGGACTGGAGAGCAGAATGCGTGCCTGGGTGTAATTGTGTAGCAGCTATGTCTGACCCGAAATGTTAGGGATGCTGCTGTGCACTGAGATGTGAAGTTATGCGGCTTGGCTGTTGTTCATTTGGGACTTACACAAGGTACCTGAAAGCCACGCGCAGCCCTTACTTTACCTCTGCTTGAAACTGTTCCTTGTGTAAAAACAGCCATCTCAGCCAAGTAATCTCAGTGCCATTGTGCATTTAGTTAATTTAAAGAGGGATTTTTTTGTTTGGTGGGGTTTGTTTTGAAGATGCAGAGCAGTTGAAGTGATACGCTGCCACACTCAAAAACACCCTGACCTACTCATTTGAAAATCACCGCCTTTTACGTTGTATTCATTTAGCTTATCAACCTAATTCACTGTGCAAGTGTTGCAGCAAGCTTGCTGCTTGGTTCACTGGTGACTTTGTAAAATGCTTCCTCTTCCAGATAGCTGCCTAGTGTCAGATTTCCAGTCCATGTGTGTATCCCTGTTTTTCAGGTGCAACAAAAAAAGTATTAGAGCTTTTGAAAAATATGCTTTAAAGGAGCACTAGTGTGTTAGTGTTTTCCTATTTCTGAAGGTCACACCACATTATAAGCAATTTTTGTGTTGTCACTCAAGAATGTTTGGATAGTTACTCAGTTCAAGATCCACATTATTTTGAAATTCATGGCTTTTAGATTTGAACTGGATATTCAAAAAGTGGAAACACATTTCAGGTTCCTTCATTTGTTTTTATGATGGTAGCATTTGGTGCCAAATGGGGCATTTTAATCACTTTTTTAATGTTGAAATTTCGTGACTTTTTTTTTTTTTTAGCATTCCACATCAGAGAAGTAAGGTAATTAGAAGAAAAGATTCATTTGTGTGTCTATAGAGGTATACTTAGCAGTCTAGTGAATTGTCATTTGAATTTCAAAATGCTTTGAAAAGTACAAGTTTCACATTTATTAAAAAAAAAAAAAAAAGGCCTCAGCAAGAAATTTTTTGCAGGGCAAGCACCATATGTAGTTTTATTGTATTGTATATGATGGTGATTTTAGCTTTCTAAGGAATACGGAGTTAGAAGTAAACCTGCATCTGCACTCTGCTGTTTTGTTTTTTCATCATTGAAACTTCATTGATTTAAAAACTACAGGTGTGAAACTTCCCTCATTAAATTGCATACTACAGTTGATAAGGCAAATCCATCTAAACCATTACCTTCTCTCTGGAAAATGAAAAAAAAATCTAAAGTGTTGCTGACCTGTTTTATCTGAGTATCATTATAGCAAAAAAGGAAATAAGGGAAGGCATACTCTTAAAATATTTAAGATACAAGAATTTGATGCGTCTTTTAAAAAAGTAATATTTAGGGAGACTGAGAAAAAAAGACCTTTGCATTATTTGGTATTAGGTGGTTCTTACAAGCCCATCAAATGCAGCTATTGAAGGTAACTAGTGTGTGAACACTCTTGTTGGTATTGATTATTCCAATAAGTTCAAAGATAATAAGACTGCATGCTGGMTGGAGTTTTGGGATAGGATGAGCTTAAAAGTCAACATACTGGGTGTGAAGGAAAAGATGGAAGAGGGACTGCAACATAAGAGCTGGTCTGCTGAAGCTTTAGCTTCTATTTTTGCCTTGCTGCAGGTGAAACGCTTGTGCGTGCACACTTCGTATCTAGAATTTCTTTCACTAACTTTTCTCCTAATGATCAAGGCAGCCTGTTCTTTTGCTGTGTATCAGGAAAAATGGCACGAGGGTGGAGGGAAGTTAGTTACACAGGCTTTCGCGGTTGGCACATGGGGTGAAATGGTGGCCCTTTAGAAAACCAACACAGAACTCCTAACTGTGGGTACAGGGTCTCTGCAGAGGACTCAGACTTAGCAAGTCATTTTGACACTGTGACAAGCCCTGGGACAGGGCTGGGATTGTGCCCACTAAACTTAGGTTTGACAGTACGTGATAGCGCCGGTGAAATATTTGTTTGGTTACGAGACTGTTTCACCAGCCATGACTGCCAGCTTGTGTATGTCCCAGTGCTTCCTGAGTCTCCATGAGTCACTCTGGTGGTGGCCCAGACAGCAAAGTCGGTATCGGTACCAGTGAATGCCACGTACCAGCTCAGTGTGTACTTAACCTTGAAAAGTTGCCCCGATTTTTGTAACCCTTGTTATTACTTAATAAGGGCCTCTGAAGATCTGTTTGTGTTTGGCAATTAATTCCTCACTACAGTTAAGAGTGTTTACACTTGTTAATGTTTTTTAAAAATGTTCTTAAAAGAACAAGTTAATGGCCCCTCAGTTTAATCTGATTTAAACTGTTTATCATTTTGCTTCTAGGCAGACATGTTTTCTTTCATTAGTAATACTAGTGTTTGCCATAGTCAGACTGCCATAAGTAGGACCCATTGCATTGCAAGTGGTTCCTTTTGTGTGTAGCAGTGTCTGTGATTATTAAAGAAAGTTTCTTTTCTTTATTTAAAGGATTTGACTTTTTTATTAGAACTAAATGCTATTAAGTTTTAAATGCCACTTGTTTTTCATTAAAAAGGCTTTTATATTTTAAATCCTTGACTTATTTTTATTAGAAAAGTAATATTCAGCTTTTTTTTTTTTTTTTAATTTATTGGTGCTTAATCCATCAGCTAAATACAGAGCTGTAATCCCATATGGCAAAGTATGCCTTGCTGTGTGTGTGTGGCGGGGGGGCAGGGGGTGTACATGTGTGTATGCGCATGGATATTTTTATGCTTCCATAGTTCTTTATTTTTCTCCTTTGACTTCCTTTGCTTCTTCTAAATTTGTCCTGGTGCAGAACCTTGATTAAAGATTTATTTATATTCACGTGCTGAACTGAAAAATCAAGCAGTCCTGAAAGGACTAGTGTTCATCCTTCTTTTCTTTCATTCTGTCCATAATTAGAGATGCTCTTTGAATGTGCTTTCTAAAATAAAAAACTTTTCTTTGATACATTTTCCTCAGTTCATCTACATTTAGTCGCAGTGCTACCTCCTGTTTCAAAATCAGACAGATGAACCATCTGCTGGAGGCATACGAGCGTCGTAGAAGGGATCAAACCTACGATTTATCAGCTGTACCCTTGTTAGGCATTGTCATATTAGTTGATAACGATCTCAGTTGTGGCTTTAGGGAGGAAGTGGGAGGTGGCATAAGAAGCCTGAAAGCTGTTAAGTTGAAGGTAACATGTATTCCCAGTAGATCTTGCTGACAGGAAACTTTGATTTGGTTGTAGTGCAGTTATAGTGGATCAGAAGCAAAAGTTCTTAACCACAAAAGTATGCGAAAACAGCAGATTGCAGTTTCTGCAACTTCTCTTTTTTTGGTGAATTTTTACGCAGAGTGCAAGGCTGCCCTGCGACATCCTCCCTAACCTTATGAGTCCCGTGTAGAGGAGACACTCCCAGGTGGGGGACCCTGTAATGCCCTGGCTGGGGAGGGAAAGGGGCTGTCACTGACATCTCCTCCTTTAAAGATTCGCTCGCCATGGTGTGTTGCAGAACTGATCAAGAGATCTTGATGCTGGTGGTGAAACTAAACACGTTTGGTTTACGCATATGATCCAAAGTTTTTGTTCTTGCTTGTCACCAACACGCATTCGTGTGTGAAAGTTTGATTAACTGTGGTTGTAGTCAAGGAGTGTTAGAGAGATAACTGTGTAAAGAAGCATTGTTGCAATCTCCAGAGACACAGCATAGCAGTTATCGCACTGGGCACAAATTAGCATGAATCCATTATGGATTTATGCCTCAACACAAAACTGTAACACAGAGAGAGGGGTGATGCTGTCCTGAAATAAACTACAAAAACCACAGTGGGTTTTTCAGCTGTTGATTTTTTATGACTAATTTGAACAGGCTTTTCTGTGCTTACGAGAAGTGTAAGAGAATGAAAAAATTCTTTTGTTATGCAAGTTAAATTATTTAATAGTCCTTTTGAGCTTTCGCTTATGAATTACAAAATTTTTCAGGGGTGTCAACCTCTAGCAAAATCTTGGATTATTAGAACTCCAGTTTGGCATCTTCTGTTCTTTGTCTGACAGATTGGACTTAGAAAAGTAGTTTGATCTGTCTATTTCATACTCATATTCTGTATAAAATTTACTAAACTATTATTGAATTAAAAACATTTAAGATTTTTGTTTGTTTGTTTTGACAGTTCACTTTTGTTTATGCTTTTCTCCTTTATGTACAAAATTGGTTGTCTATACAATTTTCACATGTACAGGCTACTACAGCTGAGAAAAATACGAGGAAGCAGATTCATTTCAGTGGCAAATATTGCCATTTTTTAAAAATACCAGTTCTGCAAATACTTATGGTCTCTGTTTATTTAAAGTTAAAAGTCTGCAAACATGTTTTTGGCTTAATCTCCTAACTGTGGCTGTGTTGGTGTCCTTTCTTGGCCAATTGATATTTGGGGAAAAAKTGGAGTAGTTTTGAAGCTGATAAGAGTGAGAGATTCTTTCGACTTTGTGGGCCATTGTGGTTTAGGCCTGACTCTGAAAGTAAGCAGCTTTTTGAAGAATAGATAATAGTTTAAAGGTTGCAACCTTGAAAATCTTTTTTTCTACGTGTTAGCCTTATAGGCCTGATTTTTATCATTCCCATAATTCTAAAAAAGAAAAATACTGTACTACTTCCTCATTTTTAGCCTTTAATCCAGTGTGAAATTGGAAATGTTGGTTAAAGTTTAACCTAAGTGACCAAGTGATATTTGAGAATAAAAGATTCTAAAATGGTTCCGGTTAACAGAGAAGATGTACTCCTAATATTTTCCTGAATCCTTGGACTTATCAAACAGAAGTACTTTCCAAGACAAAATTTGAAACCCATAGGTAAGGTTGCTGCCGTGTGCAGGAGCTGTTGTCCAGAGGAGGAATTATATAGCATAAGAAAAACTGTATTACAGGAAATTGGGGTGAAAGATTTTGTTGTCAACAAAAGAGGAGAAAAAAAGTGCGATGACAGTGATTAAGGAGTTCTCCAGACTGTCCACTGCTATTTATCTTATTATTTCATTTTTCTTCTGAAAAGGTGCCATTTAATTTCTTTGCATATTTCTGTGTCTGAATACTGTGATGACCTCCGTGATGACCATCTCCCCAGTGGTCCAGAAAAGTGAATTTTAACCAACTAGATCAATGTTAGGCAGAAATTCTTCAGATCTGTGTCATGAGTTTCTGGCCTGGACTYCGATTCCCATGCAGAAACCCACCAATTTCAGATGGATTGTGTCTGGTTTTGCCCCAGTGGGTTTCAGTGTAGACTGAAGTTTACAGCTTAGCTGGGAAGAAAACCCTGGGGAGATAATTTCAGACTCTTAACTTATTCACTAGAGAACACTGCTTCTCATACAAATTGCTACAAATCTCTGTACTTAGTGAGGCCAACTGTGAAATGAGAATAATAATGCTTATGCACCTTTGTAAAGTGATTTCAAATCTACAAATGGAAATTTAAGTTCAAAGCATTATTATTGAACACATTTTCCAGACAGGGTAATGAAGAGAGAGGCTTAGCTCCTTTTCTTAGAATCTTTTCCCAAAATGGATTAACTCGCTGGTCAGGGTGTATTTTCTGTGCCTCTCTGGATCTGATAAACAGCTGATAAAAGTCTTTTACAGCTAATGTTTAGTCTGCATAAATTATGCTTTTAGATATTCAGCTATAATTTCCTCTATAAGTTGACCCAAATGTTCCTTAACACATAAAAAAGTGCTCATCAAGACAGAAACCATTTAAGTTTTTAAGGAAACTTTTATTTTAAGGGGGTGGCTGTAGACTGACTGTTAGATGATCAGCAGTTCTATAAATTGAACTACTCTGTTAGTCCATGAAGCAGATGAAGAAAGCCAAAGGTTTCCTCATCCAATCATATTACAAAAATCATTAGATTAAGAAATAGTAATAAGTGTGATACTGTTTTAATCACCCTTCTGTTTTTAAGCCTTTAGGATTTGCATTTTCAAGTGTAGCTTCTTTGCTGTAAAGGCCAGAAAATCACTTTAAATAAATGAAAGTTAATGGTAAGATTGTACGTGGGAGTTTTTTAACACTGAAAATGGCAAAATTCCATTGATTTTAAAATCTGTCAAATACTGTGAGGTTCAAGCCTTTGAAGCACTGTAAGCAGTTGTCTGTTAAATTTCAGTTTCTTGCTGAAAGTACCAATATGATTCAAGTTGCACTGGGTTTTTTGAATTGGTCTTGTGCTCACTAGGACACTGATTTGGCAGAGGTTCTGCTGGAAGAGCTAAGCACTGTTAAAATGGAAGCAAATGTGTAGTTCCCCTGGAACGGGTAAGGTGGCTTTAAGGTTTAAATCTAAGCCTGCACTACGGTGTCGTTTTGGTGGATTTTTTGGAGTGGGTCACTGGTGTTTCAGACTGGGTGTGCTGAATGTTAAAGATGTTTTTAACGGACAGCGGTTAAACGGTGAGCTCTCAATACTTCTTTCTCAATACCATTCTGCTTGAGGCTGCAAGGACGTGTGGACAGCTGTGCACACTTAAAAGGCGAAGTGACTTTAGAAAGAAAATATTAAAAGAAGCTGGAGAGAAATGCAGTTCTCTGCAGAGTTTTTGAAGGATCACAAAAGGCTATGGTGAATTTGGACGGAATAGCAGCGTAAGCACTAGAATATGCATTGAGGTCCACTTTAAATAGTCCAATAAACCAGAAGACATCAGGATGAAATTATTTTATGACGGTCTTTATATTCACTGGAGGAGAAGCAATAAAGATATTTACAATACAAAGTTGTGTATAAGGAACCTAAATTAGGTCTCAGAAAGAGATATTGCTTATTTAAAAAGAGATGTTCACTAAGGCAGTCAGTTACTTTTCTGCTGTATGGATTTATGGTTTTGAAATGGTTATGCCCCATAACTCTTAATTAAGCTTGACAGTTTTAGTATTGAAATTGAAGGAGCTGGTTGCAAAGACAGTCTGCAAACAAGGGCCTCTCTTAATGGTCCCAGAGCTTGTCTTTGTTTACAGGCTTTACCGTATTGTGGAGGAAGGAAGAAAGTAACAGTTATCTTTAATTATACATGATCTGCAGCATGTCAAAACAAGGGACTATAAACAAGCACAAGTGGTTTATAATAAAAGCAGTTATCATAGACTTTGTGTAGTGACTAAACCTACCAAACCTTATTTGTGTGACAAGTATCTTATGGGAACAGATTGTCATAATGATTTGGTGGCTCTACTTGTGTAAAAGTCGTCTACTTACAGGCGTGCTGTGGGGGACCTCCTTTCTTGTGAGCCTGTATTTGCTGGATATGGTATCCTGTTCTACCAGACTACAAAGTGATTCCAATAATACTATCAGACCATTTACTTGCAAAGGACTTTTTCAATCTTGTTTAAAAGTTAGATGAAGGATGAACAGCTCTCACTCCAAAATTTTCAACATTAAGTAATTTTTTATACCTCTGGAAGAAGCATCAGTATTCTGGCAGCATTCTACATTTGTTTCTTTGTCACCCAGTAGTCTTATTCCAAAACACAAATGTTGGCCAGTTCCTGATTTTAGGAAGCCCACCAAATAGCTTATCGGAGCTATTCAGTCCACAGAACTTTTATTTTAGGTCTTATTTTTCTGCCAGATGCAACACAATGACATATTGCCGAATAAAATCTGAAGAGGAACTTTGTCCAGGTTACATAAAAATTCCTTAGGTGGCTGATAATGTAATGCAATTTTCATTGCCTTTGGTTTTTTTAGCTTTATTTTCATTTATTTTAGCTTGTTTTCTCCAGATGTAGATTTATCTATTTATAAAATATATAGAAGTAGGTCTTAAAAATGTTTTGTTAAAAAAAGAAGCCAGTAGTGGATGTAAAGTTATAGAATGTCCTAAAACAGGCAGCAGAACTGAGCTGCCTCCATTAGGTAAAAAATTAACTCTAGAAATAATAAAATGAAGCTCATGAAAACAAAAGACGTTATTTTAGAAGTGAAATGTTTGTGAAGGTTGTTGGCAAATTACAGTCAATGCCTTTCCGTCCGACATCTGTTAAAAGGATTCTCAAGATAATAGTGGAAGACATTCTCCTCCTTATCACTCTTTACCAGAACCTCACTCTGAGGGCCTGAACATCCTCCCACCACCACCACCATTTACGTGGGCTGTTGTTCTGACCACCATGAAAGCCCCTGTTGCCCTTTTGAACCTTCTGGATGGCACTCTGGACCTTGCATCAGATCCGCTCCCTTCAAAGTACAGAAGAATCTGCTTTGGGAAAACCTCAAGACTGAAAAGGTGGTATGGGCACAAACGTCCTCTCTGGCATCCAGCCTGAAGAGGCAGGAGGTGTTACAGAACCTACTGTCTCAGCGTGGATTTTCATCAAAGTGTTATGAGGTGAAATCCTGGGAGTCAACGGGAGTTTTATCATCCATCTCACCCATTATGTCTGAGGAGTAAATAATTGATGGTTGCAGAGATCACTTGTAATTCACGCAACTCTTTTTAAACTCAGTGAACCTTCTAAATACAAAAAACAACCAACTCCAAAGTCCATGGTAGCCTGGTTGAATGCTATGTGCAGTTAAGTAAGTGCTTAATTAGTACACAAGAGTTCAGGACAGTAGGAGATACTGTATTTCATTGGCATGGCTGAAGGGAAATAGGGAAACACTAGTTTGTGAAGTTCTCCAAACTAGAATTTGGCCAGAAGCCATCTGTGATTTGTAATGTTTGTTACAAGATCAGCCTGAGAAGCAGAAAGGAACTTTTGGTTTTTAGTATTTGCTCATTTGATGAATAGGAGTGTGATCTTCCTGCAGTCACATAATGCCTATTTTTCCATTTCTGAAAATGGGATGTCACTGTCTGCACTTGCAACTCACAACATTATACTGGAGTTTAGCCCTTGGGCTATTCAGCAAATGCACATATGACTTTTAGCCACGGTGTACTTGTCTTGAGCATGGTAGTTAGACTGTATATACAGGGCAGAGGGAGGATTTGGTGTATACAAAGAGCACAATCCATCAGAATAAGTGTACTAAGAAGGAGTCGGGCTGAGCTTGTCAGTGGGAATACCATGAGCAGCGAGGAGAACGAAGCATCTAAAATCCTGCTCTGTTGGATTTAGACATCTTATGCTGTGCTGCAGAAAGTGATTTCTTCCTTTTGTGACTCCAAGCGCCGAATCTTCTGAAGCTAGTGAGAGAATCGCTCTTCTCACCTGAAAAATATCCTACAAAACCAGAGGTTACGCTTTTCTCTGAAAGCACGTCACACGTTAGGAAGGAGGCAACAGGGGGTATAATGTTCTTGTAATACCGTGGTGAAGTAATTGGAGGATTTGTTCAAGGTGTGAAAGAGAGGTTTGGATAAGTAAATGTTGGAGAACAAACTATCCAGGTCAGTGGGCTGCAGAGTTGGTTCTACATGGTCCTCCTGTTTAACTGTTTTATGAAAACAATTCAATTAATTTATTTAACTTTTGGAGCAGGGAGGGAAGGATCTGCTTCCCTAAGAATAACGTCATGTCTGGGGAGGAGAGCGCTGTCTTGACTGAAGCAGGATTTGGATGTGAATTCCCTCTGGCAGAGAAGGAACCTGAATGTGGGTCATCAGCCTCCTGAGGGAGCGCTCCAACTATTAATCCATGCTGATAAAAGGTATAGCTCTTTCCTGGTTTTTAAAAAGGAGATGGCTGACACTGAAGCTGGATCTATTAGGTATGCTCTGAGAACAGCTACTTCAAACGTGCCCTTCAAATGAGATCGGTAGAGAAATGTCTAGTTGGTGGATAGCAGTGGTGTTTTGAGATCAAAGGAGGCATCAGATTCCAACAGCCTCTTGAACTTCAGGTGCATCTCGGTGCAGATAGAAATCAGACTTTTATGTGCATAGGAAATGTTAATGCCAATAACTGAAGTGTCAGTGGAGTGCTTGGTGGCAGTAGAGCAGGGTTTTTTAGTGCTGAGCAGTCAGGCACTTACACGTTCACGTGGATCTTACTCTTTGGTCAGTACTCTAATATGTAAATCATTAGATATCTATTAAATTTTGTTAACCCTATAGAAAACACCCAAAGATATCTGTTGACCATAGATAGGTGAAATAAGATGGCATTATACTGTTTGCAGAGCTGAATGTTTGTCGAGGGTATTGTGCTTTATACCAGTTTGCCCAAAGAGACTACTGACACCTGCCTTCTCTGCCTTGTGATTCCTTGCAGTCACCTTACTCTTGCAGCGTGCAGATTGAGCTGACAACAATAGCTGAAGTTCTCAAGTCAGCTGGGGAGGTTGTATGCCTAGTTGTATCCCTAGAAATAGAGACATCCCAGATAACAAGTATTGTTAGCATTGTGTATTCAGACAATGTGATGCTGTGTTTTTAAAATGCAAGGAGGACATTATATTAGACCTGGCTATTAATCAGCTAGAAGGTGAGCAACTGTCTTGGGTTTTCTTTTAGGGTTGGATCTTACTTGAATAGTAATAGTAGTTTTGGGGGCACTGAAGAGGTCGGTCAGTGGTTCCTAAGGTTTCTCTAAAGTGAAGATATTTTAATAATCTTTTTGAGGAAAAAAGGTTAAAACTAGAAATTAATGTTTTATTAGTAATGAAATACTAATCTGTGTTTATTTTTCAGCCTGAAGATAATATGGAAATTTCATAGATTCTCTCTGCATCTGCTTTCATTTTCACTTTGATGTAGATTTAAGCTCCCATCCTAATGCTCTGTGCCTAGAAATTTTAAACAGGAAAGTCAAATTTACTATAACACTATCAATGTTTTTATTGCAAGCCTGTATGTCTAATTCTTATCTTTTAAGAGCTTCCAATTGGTATCGAACTTAGAAGGTGTAAAATGGGTACTGTCTCAGAAGATGACTTCCCTGTGAATAACAAAGCAAAGCATTTAGTTTGGTTTTTTTTTTAGAAGGTAGTTGCAGTGAAATTCATGCACTTTTAAAGTTTATCTGAAATATGAAAGGTCGTGTCTGATTCTGCAACCTTGGAGTCTATCCATTCTGCAGAAAAATGTCCCTCCTCCTGCTATTTTACTCCCTATTCATCTCTTCAGCCTCAGCTGGCTATTTTTTCCATGCCACAGGATGAAATATATCCAACTAATCTCCTAGACCCTTACTTGTCTGTGCCTTGTCTGAAATCTCTTTCTTTTTTGGATCGCTGGGCAATTTGAGTCCAACCAGTAGTCTTGAAAACTGGAAGAGTATAACCTATTAGGTGATAACATCTCAGCTGAAAAAACCCTGCAGCTTCCAGCTAATTCTGAACTTTGTTGTGCTCAGATTGAAATGAAAGTCCTATTTGCACAAAGCGCAGAATGATGGATGGATGGTCCAGCAACATCTCTGGAGACAAGCAGCAAGGGTATGAGGTAAACCAAGCCAAAGGCCTTGCAGTAGCAAATGGTGCGTATGTCAATGTGTCTCTCCAAGAGCCCATTAGGGTTTATGTACCTTGCTGCCTCCCCAAAGTGATTGGTTACTCCAGTGGGTTTATTTTCAAATGAGACTTGGTAATGGGCACAAGCATCATTTCCATGTATATAATAGTAAGAAGTGTGATTGTTATCATTTATATTTTAATAGACAGTTCTCATGATTCAGTTCAGTCGAATGTTGCCCTGGAGAGTTGAATCCTGCCATGAAGTTTCCTTGTGATGCTGGACAAGTTATCTAAAACTGAAGATTCACTACTGAGAACTGTGTGATCTTATTCTGCTTGACCAGTCTGAGATGTTTGACACGTAAAAAGCAGAAGTCTCAAGCACTCAGAAATGCAGCTAGGGACTATAGGAGTTCGTATGAAAAGAAGTGTCCCATCACATACTGAGATGAAAAACACAGCCCTCACAGTCTCCAGAGGAGCACCAGAATTAATTGACAAGTTTTCATTGCAAGGCGTAGCACCCTTCTAGGAGCAGCAGTGGTCAATAATGTAGGTGGGTTATCCTGTGTGGATGGCCGTGTTTGTGACTTATTGTGAAAAATTAGTTGTTTTGAATTCATCCACATAAATTCTTGTAGAGGGCTCTCCAGAGGGTACCACGTTGCAGCTGTTCAATAAGACTGTTTGCACAAATCCCCTTTTCTTCCTGTTCCTCTTGCTGGAATTTGCCTGGAGAATTAAGAGCTGTAAAATATTTAAAAATCAATAGAATTTACATGAAAAAATTAACACTAAAATGCGTTGACAGGGATAACGCTGCCTTTGCACGAAAAGCAGCTGGGTATGCATATTTGATTTATTCATTCAATAAGTTTGAGAACATGTTTGTAAGGTCTGTGATCCTTTTGCATAATTTGTGCTGGTTTATTATTGGAGTTGTCACTCTTACGACGAAAATTAAATGGCTTGTTTGGAGGCTTGGGATTCAGTGTGGTAAAATGCAGCTACACAATGTTTTATAAGTAGTGGCTATAATTAATACAATAGTCCAAGCTTAACTGTTTCTCTGAATTAAAGCTGACAACTACCTTGTTAGCAAGAGCACAGACGTAGGGAGTGGATTTTACTGACTGACTTGAAGGAAGTTTTTCCATTTTCAAAGTAGCACTTCTGCAGGAGTTGTGAAACTTTTTAAACATGAAGCATTTACATTTCAGAGTGTTGATTTGGGCTGCATAAGTTTGGAATGATCCTTTTTTAGATTCCCTGGTATCACAGCAGAGCACTGGGTTTCCCAGTGAAGGGAAGCACTGCTGGGAGAAAATTTAGTTCAAGAAAGAGAACAGCAGAATGAGGAGCATTTTTGTATAAGGTGCACTATTTGTTCAGTACAAAGTAAGGTTTTATTCTGAAAGGTAACCTTAAAAAGTAGTATCTTAGGATTCGATGTTAAGTGCTTTTCCAGGAATTTATAGTGCAGATAAGCTCAAGTTTTGGGTTAACACTCCCCCCCACCTTCCCTACACGACAGATACAAGTGTCAGGTTGCTTCTTAAGTATAACAATCTAAAGTTGGAGCCAAATTTTGGTGAGTATAAGATTACAAAAATCTGTTGCTCACTTAAATTAAGCTGATCTTGTGGCATTAGTTCTCTTAGCTTGGTAAAGACATTGTTTAAAAAATAAAAAATTAATAAACCAAAAGCCATGCGACTATTGGTATATTTACATTGGCATTTTATTTTGGATCAAGAATATGCTTTTGAAGCAAGTCTCCTGATCCTGCCTATTTACTGTGCTTTGCTTTACATTGCAGAGTGCTTTTGGAATATGTAAGCTAATTTCCTTTTGGATGAAACTAAAAATGTACTCCAGGAGTGCACATAATGCTCTCCTGCTGCTAATGGGTATTTAAGTCTACAGGACCAGACTAGGCATAACCTAAAGTAGCCTTCCTCCCTCCCTTTCTTAGAATCATAGAATAGTTTGGGTTGGAAGGGACCTTTAAAGGTCATCTAGTCCAACCCCCCTGCCATGGGCAGGGACATCTTCAACTAGATCAGGTTGCTCAGAGCCCCGTCCAACCTG